>JAWWML010024622.1:0-15207 GCA_035047165.1 Ormyrus rosae
TTACTATCTTTATCTGTACGAATTGGGCGCTTGAAATTTTGTGCACAAAAATTCGATTTTGCGCGTTAATGGGTTAAACGCAGCTGCTAAAGCGCGAGAATGAAATTTTAGTCGAACCATCGAAGAAGTAAATTTTATACAAAAAGCGCAAGTAAAAAATTGCGCTTTAAAATATTGAAAACGGTCGAGCATTATATCTGAAAATCAATAAACGTAATACACCGCTGTTTATCCCAAACAAATACAGCGACTTAACTCGTAATATTTACAAAATACAGTCCCGACGGCCTCGTCGACCGGTCGAATCCCAAAATTTCCAATATTCCCCGTCCGAACGTCCGTATGCCTGATCCGACGGCCCACGTAAACGTCCGTCCGTCCGGCAATAACCAGCGCCAATTAACATTCGAGTCTAAGGCGGCAAGCGAAAAGGCAGCGGCGTCCTGAGGACGGAAGGGAAAGCTCTCGGCAGCGCGCCGAGGCCAAGAGTCGTAACCGCGACCTTAGCTTTACTCCCCTCCCCCTCTCTCTGCCCCTCTGTCTCTCTGTTTCTATGGCAGAGAGGCGGCGAGCGTCCCGGTCGATATCGGCCTAGCCGCCCGCCGACGACGCCGCACAGCATCCGACGAGCTCGTGTTTCTCCTGCCTTGACGAGAGGCGCGCTTTCGAATGTTTGCCCTTTGTTTTCCTGCGCGGAGAAATTGTTTTTTTTTTTTCGAATCTCTCGAGGGCCGATTTCAGTTTTCAGATTTTTTTTTGTTCGATTTCTTAGCGGAGAGGGAAAGTTTAAGGATATTTTTGGGAGGGGAGTTTTGGTAGGTCAAGTTTTAAGCATAGATTTAAGTAATAAAATTGTATTTCACGAAGAAAGCATGTAATTTATTAGCAGTTCACAGATCGATATAATATTAGTTAAAAAGAGCTCTGTGAAACAAACGAAATAAGTATTTCTAATGAGTTGTAATCCTAAACATTCGCACTAATGAAATATACTTTATCCAATTCATCAAAACTTGGTGGAAAATTAGGTGTAGATTGAATTCAAGATTCTTCTGAAAATCAGAATAATTTGGTGCAAACACATTTGAAATAATTCGTTTCTTTTAATCCTTCCAATATAATATTCGAAAAATTTTTTTATTTTAAATAAAGATTTAAAAATGACGTTTATGAATGCTTATTTCAACAATGAAAATTAAGCAAGCTAAAAAACATCCCGTCGAAGAAATTATAACAAGTATGTTAAAAGGACTGTGTGACTCATAGATATCTGATAATTTTTCATTTTCATACAAATTATTAGGAGTCCGTGAGATTTCCCATTTAAAGCTTATACCTGATTCTTCTATCAATTGAAATATTTTATTAAATATTTCAACAAAGGGTGAAGCTTTTTCGTATAAAATTGCTAAACGATATTCGTGAAATGATGGTCCAGCCATTTTTATCACTGACGTGCCATCAATATTGGAATGATTATTCATTATATACTTAGCTGTAAGAACTGGCATTATACAAATAGCGTTTTTAGTTTTTATTAATATATGTGCACATGCCGAAAATGTTGAAGTAGGATGACTCATGGAAATAAGTTTTTTAATTTCTGCGTTTTCTTGTTCCTTTAATTTATGGGCAGAGTATATATTTAATTTGGATTTAAAAATATCATCATAAGTATTGAAATTTTGATTTTCTGTTACTGAACTAACTGTGGTTAATTCTGAGAAAAAATTTGACAAATAAATGAAGGATACAACCACTATAAGATAGAAAATTATTCTTTCAACCGTTTTTTGAGGTTGACGTACAGGAAGTCCTACTACTATTTGAAAAATATATGTAATATTCCAATTTTTTGAATAGGATGTCACACGTTTAAAAATAGAAATAATTAAAACAAGTAAGTAAAACACTGATATGTAAATGAAAATACTTTGAGAAAAATTGAATTTATTCATTTGAAGAATAGGAACTAGAAGAATATATTTGCCAAATTTTCTTGGATTTCCCAGGATGAATCGTTCAGACCATTTTACATGTATAATCAACTCATGTGCTACTATGTTTATAGTATTATTTTCTAATTTGCTAAGAACATTCGCGCTCAATTGAGCAAGATTTTCGGTAAAATCAAATGTAAAATTTATTTTGAAGTTCAATACTTTTGATAAACATTTAAGACGCAAGTAATCGCTGCCATGTACTTCGTATTCTTTAGAATTATTTGTTATCCACATAAAAGGATACAGATTAAAAGCTGGAACTTTCAATGGATACTGGTAAAGATCATGCAGTTTATTTGGAAACATTTTTGAATTTCTATTTTTTTGTACGCTATAAATATTTGTGAATGGATTGTAATTCATAATAGTAATGTGCTTACTTCTATCAATTATTACTAAAGTAAAATCTAAAAATTTTAAAGACCACGCATAGAGAAGAATCATTTCTGACTCTTTCAAAAAATTTTGATCTCTGTAAATAATTAATAAGCATTTTGGCCTTGTAGACACAGGTGAGATTTTAACAATATTATCTAAACTATAACGTATTTGTTCGTAAGACAGTTGATCTCCAAAAATAACGTACACTGTTGATAGACTAAGATTTCGAAAAGTAGGTGCTTTCACAGTTCCAATATACTTTGCTGTTTTATCCAAATGAATTAAAAACATTGCACTTTGTTCTTCAACGCTTTTTAGTAATTGATTTTGATCATTACAATTCTTACTTGACACAGTTTTTGTAAAAAAGGTGATAGAGTGAACTTTCAAATCTTGTAAATGAGGAATTATGTCATTAAGTGTAACAGTAGATATTACTTTTACGATAGAAAGTTTTATACAAATCAAAAACAGTGTGTTATAAAAAATTTCCATATCTAATATTTTTCACTTCAAGTCGACGTGTTAATTTATAATTAAATTATTATTATAAATGATTTATATAATTTTTAAATATGTGACCAAACATTTGGAATGCAAACGACGATGTAACTGCATTTTCAAATTTTCAAAAAATATAGAATGTAAAGAAATAAAATATTTTTAAAAACATAATAACATAATAACATAATAACATAACACGTGTAAAAAATAGTATAGTATATGCATAATTATTGCGTACACGTTTCCCCAGGAATGGACATTCATAGAGTATCATAGTATATGCAAATGCTAATAGAAAAAAGTTTTTAAATGTTATGTTTTGAACGATTATCCGTAGTTTCGAAAACAATCAGTAAAATAAAGTCTAGTGTTAATATTTTTTAGAATAACTTTTTAACCGAGGTCGAATCTGTTCAGGCAGGCACAAAAACTCATCTGTATTAATATATGCAGTAAAACAACCCCTGCCAATTCATTGGCACTAGGCTTCCTCTTAACTAACTTATCATTCCAATATTATCTCCGAAATTTATTAAAAACAATCGATTTCAACAAAATTAATTTCAAACTATTCTTTATTTAATTAACCATTTATTTTTAGATTATTATTTTATTTTTCTATGCCCATTTTAGAATTTAATGAATAGGAAACAAAATTTAAATAAAACTTTTGTTATTGGAATATTTAAAATTCTAAAAAACAAAATTTTTTAAATTCCTTGCTCAAAGCTCCATTTCGCGCAAGCTTGAATAAAAATCATGCACTGAATAAAGCTTTGTACAAGTTGTACCAAAAAATAATGTTCAATACAAGAGCATAAAGGTGATTTTAACCTGGTTTATCCTTTTCACACTATCTTCGTTTTGAAAAAAATGAAATAAAAATTCAAGTAAATTGAATTTTCTCTAACTATTATTAGTCACAGAAAACTAATTTTTTGTATTTTATTTAAACTATATTGCTAAAACTAATGTAAAAAGTCATAAGAATAATAATAAAAATACGAAGTACTGTGTTATATATATAATCGCCGTACATAATTTAAAATCGTTATAAAACAAACACTAGTATATGAATTTCAAAAATTCTTTTTAATTTTGAAAGTTTAGTTAAAAACGAAAAAAATAAGTGGTCGATAATTAAAAGAGATCGATTATTCACTAAGATACAGCTATTTAGAAAATTGAAACAAAATAAATAAAACTTTAATATCTTTTGAACTAATACGTTTCATAAGCAGAAAAACTATACAGCTCTGAACATGTAAAAGATCTACCTTTTCCCAAAATTTCAAGTAATTTAAAGTCTTTTTATTTCCATAATCGTTCGTCCTAGAAAACTCATTTTTTTCGGTTTTCAGCTTTTTATTCAAAAACTAATTAACAAAATGGCTTGAAATTTTTACAGATTATACCTACATAGATTCTTAATTACCAAAAATTATAGGTATTTTTATGCTCTTTAAAATGGTCTTTGTTCGATTCAAATATCTCAATCCTATCATTAAAAAAAATTAAAATTAAATTTTTCAAAAATCAAAAATTTGCGATAAAACAAAAACAAATAAGCTAAACAAAAAAAGATTTTTTTTTGACACCATCACAAAAAAGAGCAAAAAAAATGAGCCATGAATGATGAAAATCCGTTCAGTAGAAGCTGAGATCCAGGCGTATAATACATACGAACAAACACACACACACACACACACACACACACACACACACACACACACACACATACACACACACACATACAGCCATACAGACATTTTTCAAAAACCATTTATTCTTGTTCCTGACACCTTAAAATACAATTATAACAGATTTTTTGAAAAACTCAAAAAATTACTATCACAAAGCTTCCTCTAGGAGGAAGCAATAAACATACATTGATACGAAATGAAGAACAAAAGCACCCACTTTAAAGAAGCCATTTATTCTCGCAAAAAGCTTGCTTGATACGTATCACGCAATCCTTTCCAAACATTTTAATCTCTATCCATCAAGCGTACCCCTCATTTTACCCAGCTCATTCACTTTTCTCAGCGCGCCCGTTGCCTATCAGCTTAACATCAACTCATTACATGATGTGCTTTCTCGCGTACATTCTTCGCTCGCTTCACGCATTGCTTCGTTCGTCGCCTAATTTCCGGAGAGGCGACGGATGGAGGGAAGGAACGCAGTGCAGCGAAAGACTGAAAAAACTGGAATGAACGCTATTGGATGCTGTGATGTTTGGTTTGATTAGTTTTATTAAACGTCTTGTACATAAATTTATGAAAAAAAAGTTTTTCGTATAAATTCCAAAATCAACAATAATTAAAGCACTTGAACAAAAATCTTTTCCGAACTAAAGCGAGCAATTTTTCATGATTATATTCGATATATATTTTCGTTATTTTTTACTAGAGGATCATTCAGGTATTAGAACTTAATCCGACGCAAGGATTACTTTGCAATGTAAACGGAACCTGACGACCAAAAATACAGAAGATATATATTCACGGACTAAATTCATTATGTTATATGATTTTTCAAAATGTACGGACAAAGTAATTAAAGAATAATGAAAACATAGTTGATTACAAAACTTACAAAAAAAGTGCAGCTTTTCAAATAAATAGCTCGCAAACCTGAAAAAAAATGCAATACTTTCTCTGTATGAGAAAGCAAAAATAACTAATATTAAAAAGGAAAATTTCTTATTATCTTTAAATTATTATAATACACTTTAGATCTGAATACAAAAAATCCCCCAAAAAGGTAATTTATCTTCTGAACAATTTATATAAACCTTATATTTTTGCTATTTTTGCTAGCTTCGTTACACAAATTACTGCCTAAACTTAAATGGTTAAAGTTTTTGTTTGCGCAATTTTACAACGTTCTCTGGATATTTCGGACTATCAACTCTTTGAATCTGCAATTCAAATTGTCTTAATTCCATCGCCCATTGTAAAAAGTGCCCAATAAGTTCGTTAAATTTCTGAAAAAAAACATTTAAAAAAAAGTATGCATATAGCCAGCAGATTTAAAAATCCTTTTCCGTTTTTCCGTCGATCGCAGCATTTTCACGAAAACTGCAACCTCGCCATTCCCAAAAAAAAGCAAGCGAGAACCGCCACTTGAACTTGCGCGTCCAGCAGCCCCAATAAACAATTCGAGCGGCGCTCTCTTTGCGCATGAAATTATGCATATCATCGTATTCTCGGGCTTGCCGGGCGCTGAATAAATCAAGCCCCTCCCCCCTCCCGCCCCGTACATATTCATCTCTCTCTCTTATCTATTTTGCACGAGATCTCTATCGGGCGGATCCCTTCGTTTTTATCTTTATTTCTCGCGTGACTCGCCGCGAGATTAAGGAAGCGAGAGTGACGAGCGAGTCTCTTTTTTTCTTGTGCACGTACACGCCGTTGGATTCGAAAAAGAGTCGAGAGAGGAGCTCGATTGTGAAGCGATGCGGAATAGGCACGGAGGGACCGGCGATGAGTTTCTTTTCGGAAGGGTTTTTTTTTCTGGCTCCATTGAATTATATTGGCTCGAGAGAGAAAAAGAGAGAGAGAGGCTGGAAAAGGAGGTCGGGGAGGATTAATGGATAAATAATTAGGGCCTCTTAGATCAATAGCTTTGTTAGGGTTGGTAAACTCTTCGATAACATAAGGCAATGTTAGTTTTTCGAAGAAATAAGCGAAAGTAAATGCTGTTAGCAATCTTTAAAAGATGCACACTTAATTTATATTACGGTAAAAGTGGAACTTTTCGCTCTTCTGTTTTATATCATTTTAAGCGAAATTTCACTCTTGAATTTTATTCCAGCATTTTTTTTACCTATATTTTTTATATCAAAATGGATATTTCACTTGCTTACTTTACGACTCGCCATAATTTAGAAATTTTGCGCTACTTCCATTTTAAGACACTTTTAAATATTTTGAAATCAAACTATACTTCTTCACAAGCAATAAAATAGCGAACCACGCCAAAAAAAAAAAAAAAAAATACGAATCGCCTGATGGAAAGCATCGCAGTTTTTCGCCGGCTGACAGTTCGTTTTTGACGAAAGCAATTTTCATGAGCGCGCCGTTCCATAATTCAAGGGCGGATCGTACACACTTCCGACGGATTAGCGCATGAAAGATGTACGCAGCCGCGCTTGCTCACCTCTTCCCCCCTGTAGCCGAGCGCAAAAATGGATAATTCAACGATTTTAAAATTTCACTTAAAAAATAATCTTAATACGGCGCCGCGGCAATTTCGAATATCGAAAAGCGCCGCGGGAGTTATTCCTCTTCGCGCTGCCGAAGCTTTTAAGAAAATTCGAGTTAATCAGCGAGATGGTGAGTCCGAGGAAATAGTATATTGTGCAACAAGTGCGGGAAGGAGGCTATTCCACGAGTGGGAAGTTTGCAGCACGAGATGGAGGCGAGTGCGTGTTAGCCGTAGTTGAATGTGCAAACTTCACGCGAGTGGAATGGCTTCCCGCACGTGTAAAACGCGATATTTTTTTTAAAAAATTTATGAAAATGGTACTTTCGAGTGCTTAGAATACAATATACAAGATCAATTTTTTTGTTTTTATTCTTTGATTAATTTTTTTTACGTATAAATAATAAAATTATATTTTTATATTCCATTGAGTTTAATTTTTAATAATTTTTGTTAAAAATTACTTTTAAAAAGTAAAAAAATAAAAAAGTAAAAGAGCCGTAAAAAAACCGTGCGAGAATGACTCATTCTCGCACTAGTGCTTTCTCGCATACATGACGGATTATGAGTTTCCCTCACAGAAAATAAGCACGAGAATGTAGCATTTTCAGGCATGTGTTAAAAAAAAGAAAGGTTCACTGTACACGTATCTATCTTTTACGGCAATCTGCATGTATATGAATAGCAGATGCATAAATATTTATACATTTTTCTGAATAGCTTTAATCAAAGTATCTTAACGCAGAGGTCAGCTTGGCAGTTTACTCGCTCACCCGCATTTTACGTAGCTCCGTCAGAGAGAAAGTGCACGTGACGCGACAGTAAAGACAAATCTTTATCCGCCTAATTTAGAAAATTAACCTCAATAATGCAAAGCTAGCATCATTGCAAAGCGTCGTAAAAGCTGAAAATCGAGCCACTGAACCCCGAGGACTCGCACGTACACCCAAAAAGGACGCGCGCCCTCGATCGCCTTATCAATAAATCTCCTCCGTCCTCCCGTCTTAACCAAATGAAATAGAGCAAAATAATGCAAGACGAGGGATAAAGAAGAGAAGGCACGCAGCGCGTGCGAATAGCAAATTAGAAGCTCTCTATTTCCGCTCTTTCTATTTCCACCCTGAAAAGTTCGTCAATAAATGATGAACCCCGTCGCCGGAGGTGGGGGTGGCGCGAGGACTATTATCGCCCCGGACGGGGGGTGGGGATCAGCGGGGAGGAAGTTGCTCGAGCTCGGGGGGACTGCAGCGTGTAAAAAAAAAAAAGAAAAAAGAAAGAAAGACAGCGGAAAAACTGTTTCCGTACAATATTTACGCGGCTCGCGCGCCGCCCCGGCCTGGAAATGATTAGTCGAGGAAAATGCATAGGTAGCCGTTATCGTAAAAGTGAGCGTAAAAGAGAATTCTTGAGCGTATGCATTACTTATTGGATTTATTATCGGCGGGGAGCCTCTATTTAATTGCCGGCTTGTGTACTGAGCGGTATTGATCAACCGCTGACGAGATGTATGATTCGAGAAAATATCTCGCAAACTCTTTTTCCGCGGACGCATTAATATAATTTTAAAGGCGAATCGAATTTTCAGCGAGCGATAATAGCTGCGCCGTGGAACGAGCCTTATATATTATATTATATATATACGCAATATCACCCGGCGATCATATCGGCTCTCCTCGGCGATGAAGCGCACCTCTCGAACTATAACCGAAGCCTCGTCGCGTTCGCACGCGAGCTATCGATCAGAGGGTTCCGCGCGGCTCTCTCTCTCTCTCGGAATAATCCTTTGTTACGCGAATTTCGTTAAATATTAACGACGCGCTTTCGCTCTCATTAGCGGCGGCGGGTAGTTTTCACGCTCGTTAAACGTCGCGGGCAATTATTCGATATCCGCGCTTTTATGCGCGGATCCTTGCCGACGAGGCACGCAAGACAGCTCTCGTGCCTGCGCGCGCGCGCGTGTGTGTGTGCACGCGGAAATGCTCCTCCGGGAATTCGAATTATCCGCGGCAGCTTAATGCTGTGCGCGCCGACCGAGCGCAGAGGCCGTTCTTGTTGTTCTCTCTCGTTGCTGTCGTGTTGCCGCTGATGCGCTGCTCTTTGAGCGCGAGATTTTTCCCCCTGAATTCGAGCGATGCCGTGTCGCGACTCGTGATTGCGGTGTACTTATGGGCCGAGAATAATTAAGTACAGCGGGAGGGACGTAAGAATTTTCATCCGCCTCGCTGCGCGTGCGATGGCACGCGGAAGTATGCGCGTATTGATTTTCAAACCTGCGAGTGCGCGAAATGCTCTCTCTCCGGCTAACTTTTCGAACTTGGATTTTTACCTCCGAGCTCCTCGAGCTTTCGCTTAAAATTTTTAAGAATTCTTTCAGCTCTTAATGCACGCTTCGAAAAGAAAAACGACTGAGTCAAAATTGTTTTTTTTTTTTATCACTTGTAAAATATTAAACTAGCAGAATTTATTCAGGAATGCACTTTAAATGCAGCAGCATTTACGCAATCTGAAAGGAAACGCGAAATTACTTTTACGGACTAAGTAATTAAGAGTCACTTGCCTCGAGAGAAGAAATTACTTTGATGGAGCGGATTCGAATCGTGGTTTAAAACACGAATATTTTAACCTTTGCAACACCGAATTGAAAGTGTTTTCCACCGATGCGGACGCGCAATTACGGAGAGAAGCTCATCTCAATTCTTCCGCCCGAAATTTTTGGTCGTTCCCAAAGAACGGCCTATCAGGAACGAGAGAGATCCTCTCTCGTAAATTCCCGAATTTCCAAGCAAGAAACGAGCCCGCGATTCCCGGCATTACCCGTACATTCATCACCGTTTCAAAACGAGGCAGCCGTGCAATTTTTGCCGAAAACGGCCCTCCCGCCCCTCTCTGTAGTTTCTCCGCGGCTGCGCGTTAATAGAAAAATTCTAAAAATAGCCCAGCGTTACACGCTCGCGCAATTTGCGAGGCAGAATTAAAGCGGTCGAAATAACACCTCCTCCTCAAAAGGGAAACGTTAATTTATCTTATTCCCCTTTTTGTTCCCTCTCTCTCTCTCTCTCTCTCTCTCTCTCTTTCTCTCTTTCTCTGGATTTAATGAAAATTTTAACTGCCTCCCCCGCGCAGCCTTAAAGCCATTAGAGCGGCAACCCCTCCGTTGCGGACGCGGCGCACACGAGAGAGCGTTCCGTCGCATTGCGTACATGTGCGGGCGAGAGAGAGAGAGAGAGAAACTGCCTTTGGACCGCCGAATACTCTCTCTCTCTCCCCCTTTTTTCCTTCGCGCGCAGCTCTTGCGGACGACGCTCCATTGTGCGCGCCGTTTATTCGGACTTATCGCGTTCGCAGCTCTCTCATCCCCTTTGTGTAAGCGCGTTCCTGTGCCTTTTGCTCCTCGCGCCCGCGCTTGTTTGCGTAACGAGAGGGCTTTTTGCGCGCCGGAATGCGCGACGGCGGCTCTTTTTCTTGGCTTCATGATAAGAGTCTCCGGGAGGCGTCCGATATTGTTTTGATAATGAAGCGGTAAGATTCTCCCGTTGAGTGTTGGATGTTATTAAAGTATTTTGTAAGGAAATTTGTTTCGAACGTACAGTATGATTTCTCCTTCGTTCATCGGAATTGAGAGCATTTATCGATCAATTTCAATTAAACTAAAATTAAACAATGCGCATTAATCAGTGTACTGTATCCTTGATAAATCCTCGCATCCCGACGTACACGAGAATCAATCATAAGTGTGAAAACGGACATGCCCAGTACATTGCTAAGAAAGAGCTAACACCTTCTAACTTCCTCTCACAGATATATGAAATTCCACGTAAATCTCGCCTTAGTCTAAATGGAAGCTCTCGCGTGAAAGTAGCTTTTTGTTCTTCAACTATAAGCCAAACGTACTTTTATAAAATATTATACGATAAGAATTCCCAATGTAAAATCTTCCTACAAAAATAATATTTATACAAGTCAACTACTTCCCGCAGGCCCCTTTTGTCTCGCGAAGGCGTTCGAGCGTGGAATTGAATCTCTCGTTAAAAAAAATGAATCTTTCCCGCTACGATCTAATCAAAATTCAAAGCGTAATAGGGGCGGGTGCACATGTGTGCGCAAGTAGATGAGCACGCGGCACGGCGAGAGGCATCGCCTCTCTCGCCGAACTCGGTATGTACTTATACTCTAAACCCACGCATGCCGGGGCGCGGATATGCTTCGCACGTAATCCCGCGGACTTTGATCGGATTTTCCGCGACTTTCGCATCGGATTACTCGCGGGGATGAGGAAAGGTCGGGAAACAAATTTTTTTTTTTTTGGTGCATAGTCGAAAAAAATCCAACTAATTTGCTTGATGACTCTATAATACGAAAAAAAGGCTCGACGAGAAATCTTTAAAATTCATCGAATCGTTAACCAAATTTTTTTTTTTTTTTTCACCAGCCAAGCCACTAAATTCAAAACAACTCATAATCGGGGACCTCTTCGACTTTCGTCCCTCCTGGCTCGAGCAGCTCCAAAGCCCCGCACACTCCATTTATCTTCCCGCATCGACCCATTAAAAATTCGAACGATACATTACACCGATCTCGACGTCGGCGCGCCGATAAAACAGCCCCCCGAATCTCGTCAGGAGCTGGATAGGGGAATCCCCGCGCGTCGGGGCCGATAATTAATTACGCGGCCGCCAAGATTATTTCGTCCGACCCACTTTAAGCCCCCCCGAGTATGAGGCTCGTTAAGACTCCGGGGCTTTTGTGCGACGTTTCTCGCGCGGAGGCAGGCTTTGATTTTAGCCGAAGCGAGTATAGCACTCTTTTTCGCTCTCCGCGCGGCGCCGGCAAATGCGAATCCGTTAATTAATATCTTAGATGCTTTAAGTAATTGAGAAGCCGTCGGTGAATGCGAGAGAGGGAAAGCAGTGGATATTGAATGGGGGGGTAGGGCCAATTTTTTTCAAGCTAACTTTTCGAGGAACTGTTTATTGAAAAACCTTTTGTGCGTTGGAACATTTCGTAAAAGAAAGTCGGACTTTTCAGAGGCTGTGTTTAAAAAGGATTTAATTTTTACCCTATACTCGGAAAAGAGTGACGTTTTTAATTTCTTTGAATTTTTTTATTTATAACGCACGTTTTATTTTAAATTTAAAAAAATCCAAAAACTGAAAAGGCAAATTTAACGTGTTTCTTTTTTTAGAATTTAATTATTTCCGAATATTATATTCGTTTTAAAAGTTTGATTATTTATATGTATTTTAAAGTTGCACATATTTTTGCATGGAGAATAAAAACAAATCTAGAATAATAATAAGTCTTAGAAAGAATACACAAAAAATTTCGTTATGCCATATACTATAACTAATAAATGAAATAAAAGGATGATCCGATTCGTCGACCCGAAATACCAACCCAATTCGGTATCTCTCTGTGAAATATTCTCCCAATCTGAATTATCGATATTTGTTCAATGCAGAAAAGGAAGTTTTCAAATCTTTTGAATGTTTCAATTGTAAGAAATATTCTTTCTCGTTCATTTATATTCCACGAATGTTTATTAACCTTTCAAAAAATAAATAAATAAATAAATAAAACGACTGGATATACTGCTTTTTAATTATTCTCATTATTATTTTTGAAGAATAAAAAAAAAAATTCCCAATGTAAATTTCCTCCTCCCGCAATGAATGCCGACATTCCGAGAGACGTGCAACGAGTGTCGAAACAATTTCCGAAAAGAAAAAAAAAACTCAAAACGCATAAGCTGAAAACAGCCCTTAAAATTACAAGCAGCGGGTCGGGGAATCCAGTGGCACTCTGTTTTCAATGCAATGGAAATACAAAATATACGAGGAGCGAACCGAGAGAGCGAAGAGCCAACAAACAAACTCCTTGCGCCGCGTCTCTCCGAGCAGCCTTGGCATCTCTCGAGCGAGGCAAACAAAAACATTTGTCTGCGCGGTGTGCGCGACAAGTGCCCGACAATCGTCTGTAGGGTCTGGCTTATACAACGAAAATAAAAGCAGAAGCCCCTAATAAACGTTATTTTGCGCGTCTGTTATTGCTTCGGGAACGAGTCGGTCGCTGTCCCTCGGCTCCTTCGTCGGAAGAACGAAATCCAGCGTCTTCGTCTACGATACCGGCGGAGTTCTCTCGTATAATCACCTCGAAGCCCGGCGTCCCGTTCGTTAATCGGAATTCTTGCGATGTCCGCTCGAAAATAATTCCCGGCGAAAATATAATAACTCGACGAATCCTCTTATCATATCGGAGCAACCTCGTTCCAAAAGCAGGCGGTGTCTCCCTGCTCGCTCGTCGTCATAACGCCGCGCGATTAAAGGGTGCACATCTCGCGCATAATATACAAAAATCCGCGTGAGCATGCATATGCATGCGTCGACGCGTCGATTCCTATATACTCATTGCGATTGGTATAACGTTTATAACGAGCCGCAGCGAAATGTATATATATAATGTTGATGAACGGCGGGGCTGAATAATGAAACGAGTGCTTTAAGCCAAATGAAAATGAATATTTTAGAGTGCGCGAAATAAAACCGGCGAGCGCGGATTAGAAGAGGCCCGGAGCGCCGCGCGCTCCGAATGCCGCGTGAGACTACTACTCGTCGGTGTGCGTTTGTGTATACACTGTTAAACGTCGCTCCCTCTACTTTCATTGAGGAGCAGGAGTTTTCCCTCGGCTGCGCCGTACTTTTTGCTCGTCATTCAGGTTTTTATAGCTGTACCCTTTTCGACTTGAATGTGTCTCGTTGCGTTATTCTGCGTCAAGAGTATTTTAAATATTTAGCTTAATTTGAATTCATTTTTATGTATGATTAAAAGTACTGTAACAACCCATTTTCAAAATTCATGCAGTGCACAAAAGTACGCGTAATGAACGAAATATGACACTAATGAAATCCCACACGTCGAATGCATGTAATGTTGGCAAATCCACGGAAAGCGGGTCAAGGATTGTAAAGGCTCTGCAATCAATTGAAGACTTACAGCGATTCGCGTATCCTGATTGCGCTCTCAAGGTCAACACCCACTTCAAAACTCAAAATAGTCGATAAAGCTGAAAAAGAAGCGACAGCGCCCGGTTACAGCTGTTATATTTTACCCGAGAGCCGGAAAATCAAATTAATTTCGAAAGGCTCGAATTTCAAAAGTCGAAAATCAATGAGCGCTTCGAGTAACCCGGACAGAGAGCGCGAGAGAGAGAGAGAGAGAGAGAGAAATCCAATCAGGCAATTACTTTAAGCGCGCTTGCGCGCTCGTAATTGGCCCCGCGACGGCGTGTGCATCGCGCGATAACGCGGCGGCGCATAATTCAGCGGCCCCCCGACAACGGGCCAATGTCGCGATCGAGTGCACGGCCAACAGTTTCGCGCAACAGCGTCGAAACGTCGACGGCCCGTTCTCGAGTGCCACTCGGAACGTCCGCTGTCAACGTGTGTGTGTCTGTATACTGAGGGGGGTGGGGGTGTCTATTTTTATCTCGCGCTCGAAGCCCAAAGTCCTTGTGACGCGAAAACTCAAGATACATATAGGCCCTTGCGCAAAGAAGCCTGAAGATGATCCGACGGATACACTCGGGGGGGCTCGCTCTCCATCTCTCTGTTTACCGGTTTTAAACAATGGTTGGGTAACCTTGCGCTTTTGTCTTCGGAGAGCCTCGCTCCCGTCTCTCTCTCTTAACTCGTTGTTGTCGGCCGCAGCTTCGCGAGAGCTTTTGACGTTCGGGTTAGTCTCGGCGACTCCGGCTTACCTTGGCTCTTCATCTTCGATGGTATAACGCTCGGCGATATCGATCGCGGGGCTTAATATTCTTGCGGGCCTCCTTTTCTCTTAGACTGATTGCGCTTTAGTGCGACGGGCCGCTGTAATTAGCTACTCGTTACTTCTTGCGAGCGTAATGTTTATTTTAGATTTTAAGATGGCTCCGGCGAATAACAAGTCGATAAGAAAAAAAAAAATAAAAAATACTTTGAAAAGGTTCGAAATTAAAGAAATATTTTTGTAATCAAACTTAGGTCAGGTTGCCAGACAACTCGAAGAGATTTTACTTTTCAAAAATATTAACTTTTACATTAGCTCTAATGGGTGAACCATAATTGAAGTATTTATA
>JAWWML010024632.1:0-15205 GCA_035047165.1 Ormyrus rosae
ATTAAATTAACAGAAAAAGGCAGTGTCTGCATTTAATGGCGCGAGGTAGTTGTTTCAGCTACTTTTTTTTCTCAGTGAATATTCGTTTTCAATTATGGAAAAATAGTCTAGTACTTTTAACGTATTTTTCAACCATCGACAAAATGGTAAAGCTTGCCGTGTTTTTAGGACTCCTTCTAACAGTGTTTTATGCTTCAGCAAAAGATAATTTCCCGTCAGATTGGGTAATATATTAACTACTTTCATTATTAATCGCTATTTAAATAAATTTGATTAAACACATCCTTTATTTTTTACAGGCTGAGAAACTTACAGTAAGTATACCTCTTTATCTTGGATAAATTTATTTTTTAATTTAAATTATTATTAATGATTATCAATATTATAAATAAAAATAGGCAGATGAGCTGAAACAAGTAAAAGTACAAATTGAAAGGGAAATTAAAGCGGTGAGAAAAAAATATATTGTATACACAAATTTCTCAGACTATCCACATATTTAATTTTATTTATTGATAAATAATTTAATTATGTTGATTATTATTGTAGCATAATCTTACATGCGAAAATTATGAAGAAACATATTGCTTGAAAAATGGAGGCAATAAAATCTGCAAAGTAAATGATCAATTACAATTTGAATTAAATTCTTTTTATATTTCATATTTCTTTTAACATTTGTTTTATTGCTTAAAATTTTAGCTCTGGTTAGGGGGTTATTTGTGCGAAAAACTTGAAAGTCCAGAAGGTATCAGACAGATTTTGAAAAACATTGATGCTTACATCGAAAAGAAAAAGAAAGCCGAACAAGACAGAATAAAAAAAGCCGAAGAAAGTATAAAACCAATAGTACACAATCAAATAAATAACTGAATATATTTTTAATAAAGTTTTGGTTTTTAACGTACATTTTAAAAGTTTTTTAATTTTGTATAACACCTAATATATAAATTTTCAAAGGCTTGGTAACATCTGGCCACATAAACTTTATAAATTATAATAAGTTTTAATTTTATATACTCATTTGATTCAAACAGAGAAAATTCAATAAAATTGCCGAATTGAATTATGATTATTGCAAACATTATATTATAAATCGTTGAATGCTTTGTGAAATTGAATTTTAATAGGTTGTTATTAAAAGCTCTGAAGGTCATCACGATCTGTTTATTCATTATCGAATGTTTCGATTTTACTTTAAAAAATAAAGCAGTACAAATAGTCAAAGCCACAATAGTATTATATTAATCAAGGAAAACGAAATAAAAACCACTTCTTATCATCACTGCCAACTATAATTATTTACTACACCCCACCGTTGAACACGCCTTTCAAGACTACAATCATTTCACTAACAATACAAAGTAATGCAACCCAAGATTCAGTTGTAGCATCCATTCTCCCTGGCCTTCCTCGCCACCTGGAGCGCCTCGGCGACTTTGAGATACAGCCTGTACCTGAGCCTCGCGATCACCTCGAGCCTGCACTCCGCGGGGTTGATGGCTCTGGTGGTGAGGCCGAACGAGCCGGCGTGCTCTCCGGCCTCCAGCGGCGGCCTCACCCTCGTCCTCCAGTACCAGACGCTGACCAGCACGGCCAGCTCCTCGTCCTCGGCGAGCAGCTCCGGCCGCCGGAGCAGTCGGTCCCCGAGGCCCAGAGCCAGCGAGGCCGCCCTGTAGTTGGCCGCCCAAGTCAGCTGGATGTAGCCCCGGCCGTGGTAGCTTCTGCCGGGGAGACCGGTGCCGTCGTCGTAGCTGCCCCGGCAGGCGGACGGCTTTTGGCACTCTGAATTTCGGGGTGCAGAGTTTTATTAGCGCGCGTAATGAGGTTTTTCGGGCGCGCGCTGACAGATTTTAACTTTTATTACCAGTGTCTTGGACTGGTGATTCTTGAAATCGAAGGGGTTATTGGAAGAACTGGACCAATTTCGAATACAGGGCGTGATTGAATATTAAGGGTTCGGCTTGGAACAGTTGGTTAGGTGAGCTCTTCGATTATTTGGAGTGAATTTTTTTCGTATATAAATCGTATATTGGAGCGAAGATGCATTATTTAGTATCTATTACTGATGTTAGTTGAATGTCGAGACAGTTCAGGTGCGGTTATACTTTTACGTTTTAGAGTATGACGCATGTACTTTATATATAATTAAAATCTTAACTGCGTACCTAATTGATTCTTGTGTCTGAAGCCTCCGCTTTCAAAGATCAATTGAGCAATGAGCATTGCCGCTTCTTCGCGAGTAAAGTCGTCAGTGTACTTGATAAAGTACTTGTAAACTTCGTCCTTAGGTTTCGTTCGGTATCCGCAGGCAGCCACGGCAGAATTAAATTCTTCTCTCGTTAATACAACGGCAGAGATAAATATTTTCTCGCATAATGTGATTGTCAACAGTGACGATAATAGGAAGATGCGCTTTGCGAACATTTTAACAAAATTCAGCGCTTTAAACGTTGCTTGCTCGTGTTCGCCTTTTTATTACGCTCGTTGATATTGCGTTTGTATTTGCTAAGTACAAATTATGCAACTGTTAGAATTGTTTTCAACCTGGCAAAAATCTGTTAACTTTCGTTCGTCAAAAGAACGAATTGTTTAGGCATTTAAACAGCTTCGTTTTATTAAGCAAACAGTTAGTTATTTATGAAAAATTTCGTATTACAAGCTTAATTAAGAAAAATATTCCATTAAATCTCTTGCGCTTTTAAATTCTGAATTTTGAAAATTAAAACATACGGAGAAATGGCATACTTCGTCGCATAGGTCAAAATCTGTAAAAACTGGTTTATTAGAAAAAATCTCGAGAAACCAGTTTTTAGCGTTGTTGCATCCTATAGGAATTCCCGTGAGATAATACCGTTTCGTACTTCTGCACAAGGCATTACTTTACACGCTTTGCGCTATGATTGCTGTTTTCTACTCTTGCAGGAATATGCGAAAAGATGAGCGAATGATTGCATCAATTATTAATCGATTTTTAAAATTATTATGTGAGCGGGAATCGTGGAAAGAAATTTACATAAAGCGTACTTTTATTAATTGCTAATAATTTTATTCCTTTATACCGAGCAGAATTGGTAAAATATAAATTATATTACGTTTAAAAATTTAAATAAAAAAAAGAGAATATATTTAACTTTAAAATTTAGTATACATATAGCTAAATATTTGCATAGATTTATATGTAAACCAGAATTAAATAAACTTTTCAAAAAACGTACTTACATTGACAATTTTTAGAAAAATAATTTTATTTTTGTACAACAGAACACGAAAAACTAAGCCTTTACGAGAATTTTCAGAACCATCACTTAAAAACACGCGTTTATCGAAGACAGAGATTTCGAACAATGCCGACTGGTGCGACTTTTGCCGATCAAACCTCCGAGGCAGATGCATCTCCGCGATATTATACTGTAGTAAAGCGTCATGGTACGGTATTTTGTCGTGTAAGATTGGTCACACTTGAGTGCAAAACGTAGCTTACATAAGTGTAGAGTCAAATATAAGGGGAATCAATTAACGTATAGGCAGTTATTAATTTCTAGTTATTAATTAGAGTCTTATCATAAGTAATGCTTAAAGCATCTCTAATTAGAATTCTTGTTTTAATGTCATTCTTGAGATTTTATTTCTGTCTATATCTATTTGTTCTTTTGAAATTTAGAAACTGATATTTTAAATTAACGTAGCGTGCTGGTACATGAAACCTTTATTGTATTAATTTTAATTTCGAATACAAACAATTGGAAACTATTTATGTAACTATATTTTTTAGAATTCTAAGAGTTAATATGATTCAGAGTACAAAGAAAAGTAATTAAATAAATTCAAAATAATTTTAATTTTATTTGATTAAGAATTACTTCACCCTTTAAATTTTTAATTTTTTTAAAGTAATTTTATTAATGAAATCTGCACAGATAAAATGTTGCGTACTCGATCCGCAAGAGTCAATCATTGCACTTGACCTTACAGATTAATAAAAAAGAAAGAGACCTTAGAGGTAATAAAAGGATCGAAACACTTTGAACATTAGACGATGCTTAAACAACAATTTTAATAAGTATAGAAATGCTTTTATAATATTTATATAGAAGAAACCAGTTATTATCTATATAAACTAAATTGTGAAAGAGTAATCAGGAATCTACTCTTTTAAAATTGAAATTCGATGCTTCAATTTACGTTTTAATGTAATTTAAACTGCGCCTGCTAAACGTTTTCCACGTTCTCATCGGCGCTTGTGGGACTTTTATATGCCAGTGATCATTAACTTCTATAAATGTAAATACAAATATGTAAGCAGGACACCAAGTCAAATCTTGTTTAATAATCCTAAAGATATTTTCACGTCGGTTTGATATTTCGATTAAGCTTCGTACTCCTTTTATTTTCGTATGCAACGCCTACGTAAATTTGCCTGTCTGTGACTTTATTTGCCCGCCTGAAAACCGGTTCAAATTGCTCATCAATAAAACGCATGGGGTTATTAATTAAATATAATATTCTAAAAATCTGTAAATTGCAAACTCGCTTAACAAGGAATTCATCATAAAATTTAATTAACATTCTAAGTTTTCACTCTTCTCCAATACCAACAGTAAATTCCATAAAAGTCTCCTATAAATTTCAAGAAACAGAAAATGTCCGCTACGCGCGAATCACTGCGTGGGCCCTCAGAAAAAATCAGCGCAATCGCTCTCTCCTTTCCTCTCCTTTATCAGATCTGTCCTTGAGCGCGCGCTCTCTCTCTCTCCTCTCTCCTCTCTCCGCTCTTATCTCCCACTCTGGCGGAGCGCCGCTGGTCGTTCGCCTTCGCCGCTCGGCTTCATCAGTATCGTCGGCGCTGTCAAACGCGCGGGACCGATTTTCGTTGCTGCCTACTCGGGCTACCTGCGATTATGCTCGACATCTCGTGAGTGTAAGGACACGCAGCACAGCCAAGATGCAGAAGAAAAAACAGCCCAACAAGAACCCCATGCTGAAGGCAGGCGTCTTCAGCAAACTGTTCTTCTGGCAAGTATTCTTTTCGAGGAAGGACGCGGTGACGTGACCGCTCGCGCTTTCAACGGGAGAACGTTGTGTATTGTTTACTTCGGGCGAGCCGCCGTTGACGGGGTTGAATGTGATTGCTTTTGGCGGCGATTCAATTAGATTCGGTTATACGTCTCGGGCGTGATTGGTTGTGAAATCGCTGGTTATTAAGTCGTTTATTATTATGTAAGTTGTTGGGCTTATCTAGCTGAAATTGTCGCGCGGATAACGCTTTGAATTTACGATAAAGAAGGTGGACCCTGGGCTTATAGAAAAAATCGATTTGAAAAAGACTGATTAGGAATTCAATTACATTGTGAAGCGAATGTTTATGTACGTTTAATTATATTTAATAATTAGCTTTCTATATCTATTTATGTCAAAGCTAGAACAAATAAAAAATGTTCAATATGGTAATTTATAAATTTAAATAAAAAATGTCAATAGCAACAGGTATTTGCGATTAAAAAAATAATTTGATTAATAAAATTCGTTTACCATGTTACAAGAAAGATAAAATGGAATGTGAAGCTTATTAAAGAAGTAAACACGTAATTTTTATTTTGAGATTTTAATTATGCTCTTTTTAACTTAAGACAACTATAAACATTTCATCATGGCTTGTTTTAATTATAAAATTTTTGGCTTTTCTTTTTTATATTTACTAACAATTACACAATACAAAATGATTTTGATCAATCTGCATTTTAATGCAATTTCTTAGATATCCAATTGCGTTCGATTCCACCTTACTCTTAGATTAAATATCGAATATTTTTACTGTTCTTCAACGCAGTATACTATCTATTTTTAGATTCCTATCTGCCGACTGAATAATTCATTTGCATGCAAAAGGAGATCCACCTTTATCAATTATCTCGAAAAATCACCTCAGAACACACTTCCTATCCTGAATAATAGAAGCGCAATAATTTCTCGAATCTCCCAACCTGCGGTGGGCTCGATTTCAAGCGCAATTTCACAGAGACGCAAGAGCGGTTTCAAGTACGCGATATATCGCGGACATACGTGTTTATCAAAGAGCACACAGCCGGCGACGTCTTGGGGACTCGAAGAAGCGCCGGGAGGAAATGGAGAATTTACTTTTCAAGTGAATCAACGCTCTTAATCGGCTATCGGCCGAACTCGCTTTCCACGAATCGCTTCATCGGGGCTATTTGTGGCCTGAGTGGACTTTATTGACTTGATTCTTTTTTTAAGAATTTCTGGCGAGTTTGGTTGAGCGTTGATTTAATTGAATGATAGGTGTGATATTGTTATCTTAGGTTTTGTAAACACTTCGTTTGCATTTTAGTTCAGTACTTATCTTCGTTAATTACTGCCAGCAAGTTGTTCAAAATATAACTTAATTAGAAATTTTTTATAAAAAACCTACTTTGTTTTAGTTTTATTTTACATTGCAATTTTAATTTATTTCCTTTAAGAATAAGGCAGAATAGCCTTGTTATTCGTGTTTTGATCAAAATATAAATTTTCAGGTGGACGAGGCCCACGTTTATAAAAGGAAAATCTCACGACCTGACGATTGCAGACTTCTACGACGTACCTGAATCGGATCAGAGCGAAAAACTCGGTACAAAGCTGGAAAAGTAAGTAATGCTCGAACCGAATTTTACGTGATCGTACATCTTGCAAGTTTTGCTTTTGCATTGCAGTCACTGGAAAGAGACGTACCACGCTACTAATAGACACGAAGAGAGCAAGTTTTTCAATGCCATCGTTAAAAGTTTCGGATATAAGTACTTCGAACACGGACTCTTCATGATTCTCTTGAACCTACTAAGGTGCGCCATTCAAGATAGGGCTGAAAATAAGTGCTAAAAATCTTGATTTTTCGCGTTTTCTTACAGGATCGGTCAACCGTACCTGCTTGGCTTGTTGCTCAGTTACTTTGAGCCCGACACGAAAGTGGATCAGAGGTTTGCATATTTGTACGCCTCAGGATTGATCGTAGTAAGTCTGGCGCATAGCATAATGAAGCATCATGTCGATCTGATGACCTTGCGGCTCGGAATGCGATTGAGAATTGCCTGTTCCTCGCTAATTTATAGGAAGGTAAGATTATTTCCAGAAAAAACTGCAAACTAGGAAAGGGATTTTAAATTTGAATTTTAGAAAATTAAATATTTCTGATTTATATAGTTTAAATTTTTAAATATTTGATATTACTGATTGTTACAAGCAAATAAAATCATATGGGAGCCATTATTAATTTGTATTATGAAAATATCTGTTTTACAGTGTATTTTTATAATATTAGAAATTTTAGTGGATAAGACGTGGTTAAATAATAATTTGTAAAAAAACCTAGTATTATAATTCATTATATAAAACTGAAAAAAATATTATACTTGAATGACTTAGCAATACTACAGTAGAGTATTGAAATTAGCACTGTAGTACTCCGAAATGCAATTCAGACTTGAGTCACTATTTACGGCTAATCATGTGTCGTATAACCGAGATAAAGCATACTATATCTCAAGTTCAATTTCTTCATCTCAAGGCGGTGTCCAGTACACTTTAACTTTTAAACACAGAAATGATTAATCCATTTATCATCTTTCTGACTATTATGCAGAAATAAAACGATCTAATGTTGCATTTGAAATTTAACAGGTACTGCGGCTGTCACTCGTAGAAGCAGAGAAGATCGAGGACGGCAAGCTGGTAAACTTGTTGACGAACGACGTTAGTAAATTCGACCCTGTATTCATGTACTTACACTATATTTGGATATCGCCGTTAGTAACGGCCATAATCATCTTCCTCATTTATTTGGAGACCGCAACGGCTACATTTTTCGGAATAATCTGCTTGCTTCTTTTTACTGTTCCATCGCAAGGTATGTTTTTAAACTGCTCATGAAAGATTTGTAATCATCAACTAAAATAAAGATGTGAAATAGAATTGCAAAATTATTAATATTCTTTCAGTATTAGTTATTCATATAGCCCGGAGTCGACGAAAAAAGATTGCGGAGAAGACTGACGAGAGAATTCAATTGATGAGCCAAATCATTAAAGGCATTCAAGTTATCAAAATGTACACTTGGGAAAAGCCTTTCGGTATTCTTGTACAGCTAGCTAGAAGGTGAGGTAAATATCATAAAACGTATTTGCAATGCCGCTTAGCCTTGAGAAGGAGAACAATTTCGCAACTGTCGTTTTACAATTATTTGGCAGATTACGTAAATTTTTTTTAAGATATTCGTAGTTTCAAAGATAATTTACTTAATTGACCTTTACAAAATACTGCAAAATTAATTTTTTTTTCTGTAATGCTTTTAATTATTTCTGAATTATTTTTCCAACTACTTCAGGTTTAAAAATGTATTTATTTCAGAGATGAAATCAGACTGATAAGAGGGAATGCTATATTCAGAGGTCTACTGATAGTTTTCAATGCCTTTGTTGATCGGATCTGTCTTTTCATTACATTGGCGATCTACGTTTATTATGGAAATTTTATTAGTGCCACTTCAGTCTACTCGTTGGTTCAGTATTTTACAATCTTGCAGAATCTCACAGCTTACAATTATCCCCGAGCAATCTTGAATCTAAACGATGCTTTGATTTCCTGCAAACGTATTAAGGTCAGTACTTTTGTTACTAATATAATGTACTGAAAATAGGACATTATGTATATCTATAATATGTAAGTGAGTAAGTAGGTTTCGTGCGTGTAGATTTTTATTGCCGCGACTAAACATCCGTGGCAGATTTGCTTCGCACTTATTGCATTTAGCCTTTTTGAAATGCGGTGCATATGAAAGTGTCTCATTTCTCGCAAATGGGTAAAGTGAAACTAATATGAATTGAATTTTATGCACTGAATTTCAAAAATATAGATTAACAAACATTTCTTTGTCAAACAGGAATTCTTGCTAAGAGCTGATGCTACTGTCACAGCGCCGTATCTTTCAGTAGAAGAAAACGGCACCATTAAACTGAGGGATGTATCAGCCTCTTGGGTGCAAGCAATTGCGAAAACAGTGTATCGTATTAATATGGATATTTGTAAGCAGGGACTTAATGCCATCATTGGGCCTAGCGGTTCTGGAAAGGTGCAAATTTTACTAATTCATGATTTTATTTAAATTGAAAAATCTAATAATTTTTATCGGCTTAAAATACACGGGTTATTGAGAAAACGTCATAAATCTTTGAAAAATTATACACTTCCTTTTACTATTTTTGACATTGTTAATATAATTTTGAAGCTGTACTCAACTGACATAAATTTTTCTTCAGACTTCGGTGCTGCACGTAATACTGCGTGAGTTGCAGCAAACAGATGGCAACGTAGAGGTGAACGGCACGATCGCGTACGTGTCGCAGAAGCCTTGGCTGTTCCCAGGCACGGTACGCGAAAACATTCTCTTTGACGAGAAGTATAACGAGGGGCGCTTCCGTGAGGTTCTGCGCGTCTGCGCGCTTACGCACGAAGTCGCCAGGCTGCCCCACGGCGAGAACACCCAGGTCGGAGAGAGAGGTACGAACCTCAGCGGCGGACAGTGCGCGAGAATTAATTTGGCTAGGTAGATAAGCACGTGCCCTTATCACGAACTATTTATTTATTTTTTTCTCTTTTCTGTCTGTGCGGTCCTGTTTGATTTCGGGAAGTACTGTCGTTGTTGCTGGTTTTTTGTTTTGGTTGAGGTTTTTTTTATGTTTGCGTGATAGGAGTTTTAAAGAGGATGAAGAAATTCATGCTTGATTTGCACTTGTAGAGAATTGTGATGTAAATCATAAAAATTGGTTTTGAATTAATACTGTAAAGTAGCTTAATATTCTTTATTTTTTCAATAAAATTATTTTATTGATTAATGTTTAGGTAGGTGTTAATAACATACTAATTTGAAAGTAAAAATTGGCGATTTATGTATTAACATTAAAAATGGAGTTTTTAATTTGATACTGCGCGTAACCAAAATATTTTTAGTTCTAAAAATTAAATTAAAAATGATATGTTTTGAATCGTACTCAATATATATTTTGTAAAAAGTAACATTTACAAAAAATACTTTGTTAAAAAACTTTCTTAAATTTTTGTTACAATATTTATCATAATGAATTATGTATTTTTCAGGGCTGTTTACAAAGATGCAGACATCTACCTTCTGGATGATACGTTTGCATCCCTGGATACGACTGTTGCTAAATACATTTTTGAAGAATGTCTTATTAAATATCTAGGAAATAAAACTAGAGTATTTGTGACACACCGATATAAATTTATCCAACATGCTCAAAGAATTTTTCTCACGATGAACGTTAGTAATTCTTATTACGAAATTTATAAAATCATTCATTTCAAGAATATATTTATTATAAAAACTATTCTTCCAGGGAAGAATAGATAGTTCGGGATTACCTGAAAGTTTTGGAAGGGATAGGCTAAAGTTCATGAATATTTCTGAAGAAGAAGAGATAGAAGAGCAACAGAATAGAGCACTATTTGGAAATAAAGATCACGATAATCCTGACCTTATTATAGAAGATAATATTAGGAACATTGGAGAAGATGAATTACTGGAACCTGATGAACGAGAAGAGCTCATAGCAAAAGGAAAAATGAAAACTTCTATTTTAAAAAAATACTTTTGGTCTGGAAATACTTGTTGGTTTATTTATACAACGGTTATAATTTTTATCATCGCACAAATGGCCAGAAGTGGATCAGATTATTTGCTTGCTCATTGGTGAGTATTAAAGTAGAGTATTAAATTAGCAGACATTTTTTTAATGAAATCGATAATAATGTTTTAGTATCAGAATAAAAAATTAAAAATAAAATATATTATTTTGTTTAAATACAGGACTTACGAAGAAAATCTTCGAATGCAGGAAAATCAAACCGTGCCGATATTAAACTCAAGTATCATTTATGACAAAACGATAGTTAAAACTACAACTTCACCTAATAACATATCAGAATTTACAAATCCCAACAATGAAACGGTAAAAACGGTGCATTTATTACAGAGAAATGGAACAAATGCAAACGAAAGTTCGCACTCATCAATTAACTTTGAAGAAGAATCCAGCATTCCGCTTTTACAAATTTACGGTGCCTTACTTATATTATGCTGCATTGCTGCACTGTTAAAAAGCTATTGTTTCTACGAACTATCTATGAATTCAAACAAGTATATTCACAATGCAATGTTCAGTCGTGTCTTAGGGGCCCCTATAACGTTCTTTGACAAGCAAAACTCAGGTAAGGCAATTTTATGTTAAAAAATTAAATACAAAAATGAAAATTTATGTTACTGATGTTAATGATAATTCTTTTATCTTAAATATCTAAATCTTAATTTATTTTATCTTATGTGACTAGGACTTTAAAAAAAGTCAAAATACTGTTGAATTTTAAAATTTAAAGTATTTTTCAAACTTTCATCAACTTGAGCAGTTATGAGAACACGCAATAATTTCATATTTTTTGCAAATTTCAACAATAACTAAGATCAAGAGCATTTTAGCACGCATAATTAGCTTTGTTACAGGACAAATTCTCAATCGGTTCTCTAAAGATACGGGAACGATGGACGAGGTTCTTCCGCACACAATGTTCGAGTCGATCGAAGTTTTCTCGATTATTCTGGGTGCTATGGTTCAGATTCTTGTGGTCAGTTGGTGGTCCTTTTTGCCGATAATTTTGGTTGGCTTTTTATATTGGAAAATAAGGGAGTTTTACGTGCCAACCTCTTACAGAATCAGGCGATTAGAAGGCGCAGGTAAAATTGTTTGAGAAAATTCATTAATCAATTTAATGTCTGTCTATTAGTTTAAATACAAATTGATAAATCTATTATAATATATGCATAATAATTGTAAACCTTTAACAGCAAAAAGTCCAGTGCTCGCTCACTTGGTCTCAACGCTGGATGGTCTGCCGACGATTCGCTCCTCTCGAGGCCAAAAAGTGGTCAGTCAATGGTTTGACAAAAAGCAGGATGTGCACACGAGTGCTTGCTTCGAAAACATTGCCACCGCCACGGCGTTTGGCCTTTGGCTGGATGTCGTTTCCAATCTATTAGTAGCCTGCGTTGTTATAGGCTCTGTACTTGTCAAGTCATCTTTTGTCGGTGGCGTTGGTCTTGCCATTACTCAGGTGCGCTATAGTTTAGTAAAACTTAATTAAATTTTCATCGACTATTAATTTCATGGGTATAAAGTAAATGAATTGCAAAAACTTTGCAGTCTTTGATGTTATGTGGAATGTTACAACGAGGCATTAGGCAAACAGCCGAAGCATTCTCACAGATGACGTGTGTTGAGAGAATACTTCAGTATACAAACCTAGAACGTGAAAATTTTGAAGAGGGTAATAAACCCGGGGATCACTGGCCGACGAATGGTAAAATTGAGTTCCGAAATGTTACTCTACGTTATTCGAAAGACGACGAACCAGTACTTAAAAACCTCAATTTTGTCATCGAAGGTAAAAGTAAGGTAAGTATCAAATCTGTTTAAAAGCTTTAATTTATTTTTCATTGAAATAATTAATATGTTTAATGTAAAATCATCTCAAACACTCGCAAAAATTCTAATACTAACTCTAATTTCTGACCATTTTTTGAAACGTAGATTGGAATAGTTGGTCGCACCGGCGAGGGCAAAAGCTCGCTGATAGCAGCGCTGTTCCGTATGATTAACACAAAAGGTCAAATACTGATCGACGACGTAGACATAAGAAAAATGGTCCTGCCAGATCTAAGAAAGAACTTGTCTATAATCCCTCAAGAGTCGATAATTTTCTCTGCGACTCTACAAAATAATCTAGATCCGCTCAAAAAATTCAAAGAAGAGATCATCAAAAATGCTCTTCAGACAGTAGGTCTCGAAAACCGTTGTGGACGTCTTGATCAACGTATAGATCGAAATTTCTTTAGGTTGGTGTTGATGTTAAAATCATATTTTTAATAGAAATCAAAATAATATAAGATTTACACAATTTTGTTTAACCAAGCAATAGGGCATAAAATTTTTATATTTTATATATAAATGTAAATTGTAATACTCAAAAAAATTGAAATTCAAGAATGTTTAAATATTATACCATGAGTTTTATTCAACAAATATTATTATAAAGTAAAATATTAAATTAAACTAAAAATTACTTGTTATTCACTTTCTTATTATTAAAGAACTTTTCTAATATTTTTATAACATTATCTTTCAGCTCTGGTGAGCTACAATTGTTTTGTCTGGTTCGAGCTTTAATAAAGAGATCGCAAATCCTAATCTTAGACGAGGCCATGGCCAACCTCGACCCGACAACGGCATCGTTCACCGATCAGGTGATCAAAGAAAGGTATAATGACTGCACGGTAATAAAGGTTGCACACAGGCTGGAATCGGTCATAGAGAGCGAGAAGGTGATAGTGCTAAAGAATGGTGAGATCGTTGAATACGATCATCCATACCAACTACTCCGGAACGAACGTGGACACTTTTATAAGATGGCCAAGCAGTGCGGTCAAGCTGTATTAGACCAGTTCAAAATAAGAGCCTTGCAAGTAAGCTTAAAAGCAAGTTTAAGATTAATAATTATGGATTATTAGTTGTTGCAACAAAGTTTTAAATACAAAGGTTTGCTACCGGTGGATCTAAACTGCAAAAGAGTTTTTACAATGTTATCCCGAGTTTTCAAATTTTACTTGTTTGTTTCAATTTTATTTAAAAAAAACATTTACAAAAAGTAGTATTGAAACAATAATAACGTAGTTTCATATTCAACATCTTGTAATGTACGTTTAATAGGTTAAAATTTTATATTTACATTTACTTTTACGGTTTTTTTACGAAATTTGTTATTTATTTATTAATTATTTATTAAAACCAGAGTAAATTCATTATAAATTTACTATTTTGATTATTTTTTTTATATTCGTAAAGTCGCCTTTAAAATGTAAAAAGACTCATAAATATTAATATTTCAAAGTATTCAGCTATTTACTTAACATTATATTTAAGTCATACATAACTGCATGCGTTTCAGGAATACGAACGGATACATAGTCTCAAACGCCATTCCAATTATAAAGAAAGGACCGAGTCAAACCTTTGCATGGGATTGGATAAGGCAGAATTATTCGTTGAAGATGAACGTGCATCGATACATTATTCTCCTGAGAAGAAGGTATACAAAAGCCTTACAATGGAGGACTTGCTTACAAATGGTGCTAACCGCAGGCAAGAACAAGCAGTTGTGCATAAAAATGGTGAATGCAGTAGTGGCAATAACTATGAGAATTTTGAAAATGTTCAGAACGTTGAAAATCCTGGAAACGTTAAGAATAGTGTAAATATTGAGAATGTTGAGAAAAGTGAGAAACTTGATAATGTCGAAAACTTTGAAAATATTGAACAGACCAAAAATAGTCAAAATATTGTAGAAGTTGATAGCCCTGGGAACATTGAACAAGTTAGGAATGTTAAGAAATCTGAGGACATAGAGCACGAGGGCAATTTTGAGAACAATACAAACGTTAAGTACATTAAAAACACTGATATTGCAGCAATTCAGCTGTGAAAGTAACAAATCGTCCTAAAGTAATACTATTAACGAATAAGCGAGTTTAACGAATAAGCGATTATTACGAGTGATAGTTTTGTATTTTATTATGAATATATTCGAAAGATGTGAATGTGTCAATTGATGTTCTGTTGATTCGAATTGTATTTATAAATTCGTAAAATAAGATAGTTTAATGAGACTTTTAAAGTGACTATTATGAACTTAAATAGGTAAAATTTTGCTTATGGTTTGTTCAGAACGTCAAAACGAATATGTTTACTTTTTATGACTTAGATACATGTTGTGTTTGAAAATAAAAGATTATAATAATTAATAAATGTATTTGTTTGAATATAAAATTTATAATTTATTCATATTTTGACTTATAATAAATAAATTTTATATCAAAAGAAATTAATTTGGGTGTTTTTTATTTATATCTTTCTGTGTGCCTTATATTTATTTTATTTATTTATTTATCCAGAGTAACAGTACATTACATTACAAAGTAGATATTACAGAGTAATCCGGCAGAGGAAAATAAGTTTCCTGTTCGCCAGTCCGGAGTAACAATAAAACAGGCATGGCCAAATCACTTGCTTAGTCCATGCTTGTTTGACTT
>JAWWML010024643.1:0-15202 GCA_035047165.1 Ormyrus rosae
TAATAATAATAATAATAATAATAATAATAATAATAATTATTATTATTATTATTATTATGGTATGTAAACGTAAGTTCGTCCACCAAACAAAGGGGACTCTTAGCCAAATAATAATAATTATTATTATTATTATTATTAAGTAATTATTATTAAAAATAATTTAAGTTTAATTTATTATAAAGTTTAATTCTATGAATGTATTTTTGTATTCATAATGCAATTGCAATTATTGTGATATTTTATTATTTCAGATGTTGAATGTAAGAAGATCGCTGACAGAAATTCTTTTAGAAGTCACAAATGATGAAATTGGTTCTGTATGTAAGGAAATGTGGAAACGCTCCCGTAATAAAGGTATCAAAGAAGTTCAATATGTTAAAAGTATAAATAATCAAATCACTGTTAAGTATATTTATTTATTAGATGTAGGAAAGGTGAATAAAAACATGCACAAGTACGCGTGTTTACGTGCATATGCACATATTTTTTACAGTTATAGCGTTTAAAATAAATTAAAAATATTTGCTTTAAATATTACGCGTTACTTTTTTTTCAGTGATGAATAATCATTTTTAATCATTATTAAGAAAAGTTAATAGCTTTGATACAATCATATTTGAAATATGTTTGAACTTTTTTTATGAGTTTTGACATTTTTTTTAACTTGTTTTAAGTTACTATAGCGTCTACTATATTGAATATTAGTTTATTATATCATTTACGTTACCTTTAATTATTTTGTTTTTGTACATTCATTGTATAATGAGTTTTTAAAAATATGCTTAGTAGTAATATTACGTACACAATTCTTAATTTCGTTCATATTAAATTAAAGTGTAAAAAATTTAATTTATAAAATATTTAAAAGCTGAATTTTTAATTATTAATTTAATCCAACAGTGGAAGTGCATATGTGCATGCATTTTATTAAATTGATTTTATTAAGGTATTAGGTTTAATTAAAAATACATGTCTATCTTTATAAGCTTCTGCAGGAAAGTCTTTAATACATGCACCTTCAAATGTGGCTCCAGTTGCTCAGATAACTCGCAAACTTGGTAAGTGTGTGAAACAATTAAAATAGGGAAGAGACATGGCTTGATTAATAAGTTTAAAGAATTAGTGCAAAGTTTATAAGAAAGTTTTTCGGGTAAAATTATAATATAAAAAATTTGTTTACATTTATGGTAAAAATATGTACATAATGTTCATATTTTGGTGGAATAATTGTAGACAAGTAAATTAAAGTATCAAATGCAAGATTTTCTAAGTTTCCTATTTAATAAGGGTAAAATTTGAAGCAGAAAATGTGGGGTGAGTAAAATGAATGCGGTTATATTTACCGAATTTAGTATTTTCATTCGTTTAATTTCAGGTATTGTAATATAAAATATTTAATAAGATGTTTTAAGTAATATATTTAACATAAAATAATTATGATTTTTATTTATTACCAACTGTAATCTTAATTTAAAATTTTATATAATTTAAATTCTTTCATCTTGGCCTTTTATTTGATATTGCTAGCAATAAACTAATTGTTATTCAACTAATAAACTTAAGCAACATATTTTAATAAGTTACAGAAGAAACATTTGTTTTGAAAATAAGTTTTACATATATAAAAAGCAATGAATGCATTATTCAAAGTATATTTGTAATAGAATTGTAAAGTTTTATGTTTTTAAAAATTTTGAAAAATGTAATTTGTCTCTTCTCTAGGTAGTTTATTTATATTTTTGCACATGAATCTATGTTTAAGAATAAAAATATATAATGTAATATTAATAGTAATATTTTATTTGTAGGTTTGGGTATCTATGGTGATAGCAACAGTGAGTCAGATGAAGAACATACTCCACAACCGGAACATCAACACTATCAAAGTCCAGAAGAGAATGATAGCGATGAAGAGTTAAAAGTAAGTAAAGTAAATAGATATAATAAATAAAAAGAACTCGCTGCAAAAGAAAAAAATTGACAAAAACATTTGATTTTTTTCAGGAAACATTACATCGGCGGCAACAGGCTTTTCGTAAAACTGAAGCAGAAATCGAAGCCAGACTTGCACAGGAAGAAGAAGAAGATGAAGAAGATGACGCAGAAGAAGACAACCGCCCAAAATCGAGGTATTCTGGAGAACGGGAAGACAATAGAGAAGCGCCTGTTCGGAGAAGAGACGAAGAATCGGTAAGAGATGACCAAAAAGAAAAGAAAAGAAATAGGGGAGAAGGCGGTGGTAGAGGGGTGGATAACCGTCTAAGGAAGGATAATTATATGGGTAATAGCGGCTCGGAAACAGGTATGTGTTGTATAAAATCTCATAGAGTTTTTGTAGAAAAATGAACAAGAAACATTGGTTTTGCATGCAAATTCTGATGAATAATTTAAGATGTCGCACTCTCTATAGTTGACAATGAAAAAGATATGGTATATGGTAATGAGAGAAAATCATCGGAGAGTCGGTCAAATGCTAGTGGAAGCCACAACGTTACCGGCAGAACTTCCAAGACGGATGCCGATCGGCTCGGAGCTCAAGGTGACGAGTCCTCTAGTTCTGAAAGTGCGAGTCAAAGCAATTCGGTTAAACAAACTTCGCGCTCTAACAATAGTAATAGTAAGAGAAGCAAAAGTAATTCGTCGCGTAAAAAGAGCTCGCGGTATTCCGAAAAGGATCGCTCGTCGAGTCGGAGTAGGTCGAGAAGTAGACCGAAATATTCATCCAGAGAAGCATCTTGCGACTCCTCTCGGTCTTCCAGTAAAACTGAACAAATTTCTGCTAAAAACAGTGTTGGGACTGGGGGCACGAGCAACAATCGTCCGGTAAACAAAAAGAGTAAGAGTTCGCGTAAAAACAGTGAGAAACCTAAGTCTAGGTCGAGATCTACCTCTCATTCGGGGAGTCGCTTCGAGTCTAGATCGAGGACTCGCTCTAGGTCGAGTTCCAGGTCCAGATCGAAGCACAAGCATTCGCGGTCGCGATCGCGCTCAAGTCATTCGCATAGACGTCGACGCAGCCGAGACCGTCATCGGTCTCGATCTCTGAGGCGGACGCGAACGCGGTCTCGATCACGAATCCGATCGCGCTCTCGATCTAGATCCCGAACGCGCAAGCGATCCAGGTCCTCGTATAGTCACAAAAGCTCGGGCACTACAAGTGGGGTCGGCAAGAAACGGGACTCTCGCTCGCGCTCCACCGAACGCTCAAAACGATCAAGATCCAACACCCGGAGCTCCAAGAATTACCATTATCATCATCGTTCTACGCATTATCGACGCGATCGAGATGGTAAGAAGTCGTCGCATCGATACCAGGACTGATCGATCACCTCTTTACTGTAAAGGTTGTATTAAAAATGAATTTTTTCCTTTACTTTTATTAGAGCTTTCCTTGCGAACTTAATTTTGCAATTACCTTCTTAATTATCCTCTTTATTCTCCTAGTGTTAAAGAAACTACTGATCTCTAAATATCATTTCTCTATTTGTTATTCAATTATATTAAAAAAAAGTGTAGAAAGTAAGTAATCATTTTTAAAATTACGCAAATCATAAAAAGACAAGGTATTCGTTTTAAATTCAAAGTAATTTTTATTTTATGTTCTCATCAATCATCTTTCTGCACTTGAAAGCAACTTTCATTTCATCAAACAATAGTTTTTAAAATACTTTATAGAGTTTATGTATATTTATTAATTAAAATTTCCTTAAAATGAAACTTAAAGTACATATTTATAAAAAATTGTTTTGAATATTGTTAGTAATTTATAGTAGATAGTCAAAATATAAAATGAAACTTTTTTCAAATTTAGCATTCCATATGTTGAGCTTATTAAAGACTTTTTACAATTTATTATTTTTAGTTTATTTCTATTTATTACCATGTGAAGATAAACTTATTGTTTTCAGGCCTGTTTACTAGTTTGCTGCATTTCATCTTTATTTCATCTACAATAACAAGTGCGTGAATTATTTCAAGACAATTGGTTTATTGATGACTTTAGATACCAAGAAAAGAAAATGTAATTAAAATTTGCTGCTATGACATGCAGTTGTAATAGATGTATAATACATTCTTTTTTCAAAGTTTCAAGAAAATTGTAAAAATAATTAGTTGTATTTACCTTTGCAAATCCTAATAAATTACTATAAAATCAAACTCACTCGAGTTATACTTTACTATTATTTAAGTAAAAAAATATTAAAAAAACAAAATTAAAAAAAGAATAGAAAGTTTTAAGTTTATTTTACATAGATTTTTAATTAATATAGACAAAATAATAGAATTTATTTACTTTATACATGACGAAGTTTTAATATTATTAAACAATATGATATCTGTACATTTGGAAATCTATACATTTGGATTTACTAGTATTTAGTTCTCTGATAAACTAAATATAAATTAGTATAGAAAATTAAATAATAATGTATGTATATTAACTATTCATATTTTTACATTTGGTCCTTACTTTATCAAGTTTTATGCAACTTCAGTTAATTGAAATCTTAAACTATTTAAAAAAAAATTGTTAAATATATTACAAAAAGAACTATAAATCAAATTCAGATTTCAATTTTTTAAAAATAATTTCAGCATAGATCATTTTTGTGTAAAAAAAATTATTTGCCATAGCGCTGCTGACATTCTCCAAAATCCATCAACGTGTTTACGAAGCTTTTGAATGATACATCCTGATGAGTTGGTATAAGACTAAAAATAAAAGAAAATATATGATAAATTTAATTGCAAATTAATTTAATTTTTTAAAACAAACAAAAATTTCATGTCATTATCAATTTATTTAATAGATGTAAAGTGTATATTTTTATTATAAAAAATAGTATTTCATATTTTTATTTAATAGTAACTGTAATAGTAACTTTTTAAGTAGAAAAAATATTTGTTTAACATACTCTTTTTTAATTTAATTTTAATTTCTTTCTGTAATTTTATCAATTCACTGTATACGTATAAATTGGATCATAGTTCTTTTAAGTACATACACAATTAGCAATTTAGCTTTTAATTTTAACATAAAATAGAAGCCATTATACTTACAAAAATTCTGTTATTCTACTTTGCCAAGGCAAAAAGCCATAATTGCACATTATTTTGTCAAATATTATAGCAAGATCGGGATTTGGTATATTTTTATTTAAACTTAATTTTTCATCTATTAATTCTGGTGTTATATCATTTTCCTGAAGAAGATGCAAGAGGGCAGGTTCTGATAGTCTTTTTGTTAAGGCAATAATTTTATCTTTACCATCAACATATGATAATACTTGTATTTTTGTTTTAAACTTATTAGTCACATCAATGGTATCAGCTTGCATGATCTTTGTAGAACGAATTTTAACTTCACTTTCAGATTTATTTGAATCTTTTACAATTTTTGTATAAAAATTAAAGTTACTTTGATAATCCAACCACTGAACTTGTTGTGCAATTTGAGGTTCCAAATGTTCCAGTTCCTTTTTAATTAAACTTTTATTCTTTTGCAAAATTCCTAAAATATTTAAACATTAATAAATCATTTTAAATTCTGTAATATTTGAATAAAATTACCTTTATGATCATAGAATGTTAGGTAAGGAATTTCAGCAAAAACACACCAACTAATAATTTTTACTAGATCAACGTTAGATATTTCATTCTGTCCTACTAAAATTGCCAAATTCTTTGGGACCTTTGAAACTTCAAGCAAATAATCACTTGGAGTAGTAGAATAGCTGCTATAATGTCTTGTTAAATATCCACGTCTTTCTGCGGCTGATAGTATTGACGCATATCTTTCTTGAATATAAATACATACACTGTACAAAAAATGTGCAATGTGCAATAAAACAAGAAAAACAGCGTACATTTTTGATTGTTGTTAAATCCGAGTTATTAAAGTTAGGTTAGATATTGTAGTCATATGCGCGTTTCACGCATTATAGCGTGAATTGAACCCCCGTTTTCTACACTACTGACTGTACTGACTGCGAGGCGCGAGCACCTAATACTATAGTACCGCTAACTGTAGTTATATACGTGTACCTTTCTATTCCATCCACATCAGCTTTGCATGCTTTTATCACACGTGTCTGTGAAGTGTGAAGCGATGAGAAAACGCGCGAAGCTTAAATACTCCGAATGATGTTGGCGGCATTAAATTAATATCTGCAAAACAAAAATTAGGTGATTGTGTTAAATAAACTACTCTACTAAATTGCATTCAAAGTTGGAGCAGTAGAATCAGATATATAGGCAAATTGTTGATAGTGTCGCTCACGGCACGGCAGGTGGATGGTTACTAAGGAATATGAAAATCAAATTACTTACAGGTATATATAGATATTGCAATCCGACGATTGAACTGAAACGACGTGGTGCTGATGATAAACAAGAAAATTTCGTTTTTATTATTACAGAATTGTATTACCTGATTTATGTTATTTTATATAGTACATTGTATTTTATATTGTAGTTTATACAGTACATGTTATTTTATATAGTACAATGCCATTTTACTAACATATATTTTAAGTCATTTAAATTTTGATTAATATTTATATATTCTTCTTTACCTTACATTACATTAAAATACATTGCAATTTATGTATTATATATATGATCAAATTGAACCTTCCAGTTTGAGATCGAAATTCTCAAATCTCGAAATTGATAAGCGTAGTGTGTAGGTTGCGAATGGATATTTTCATTGAAAAATATCTATAAAATTTTTTTAATGTTCATTTTCATCATTATTTTAATTTTTCAAATTCTAGTATTATATTTATACACTATTCATAACGAATACAGCATTAAATGTACAGAGGATTCGAGACCTCGAAATTTGACTTCGATATTCGATTGGTAAGCAAAACCGTACAATGTATAACGTTAATCTCCGCCTTGTATAAGTCTTTGCAGCAGCAGCGCCAGTAGCAGGGTTTTAGCTCTTGGCATTTAGATTCTAAATTTGAGTGTCTGCTCGAAAGAAGGCAGTAAAAATGGCCTGTTCTGCGATGCGATATCCTTTCCTTAAGAATCCATCTACGGTGAGATCTTGTACACAATAATTATTAACACACTGTCTATCTTTTATTGTGATAGAGTAAGCTTTTTCCTTTAACGTTGAAAATGCAAGGATGAGCTTTAATTTGGTGTTATGTAAAACCTTGTTATATTTCTCTAGATTTGATAGAACAACTTTACAAGCATGAAGTGAGATACTACATCAATAAATAACTTAACCTGTTTCATTTAATGATTTAGGTTCGACATTACGCAGTTGCTGCAGCAGCCCAATGTAGTCCATCAGTAAGAGCTGATATTAAAAAGCTACAAAACAAGGTTACTATTGCTGCCCTCGACAACAACAGCCCTGTTACTCAAGTTTCCATTGTTTTTAAGTAAGATTATCAATTCATTATAAAGTTTTAGATTCTATTAAATGTTTAAATTTATTAGTAAATATTTATTTATTAATAAATAAATAGACTAAGAAATCCTATTACAGAATTATGATGTACTTATGTTGAATAGGGCTGGTTCTCGTAATGAAACCTATGACACTCAAGGAATATCGCATTTGCTTCGCATTTGCACTGGTTTAACCACTAACCGTTCCTCTGGTTTTGCAATTACAAGAAATATACAACAACTTGGAGGTGATCTTACAGTTACTGGTGATCGTGAACATACAGCATATACTTTAAAAATCACTAGCAATAATCTGTAAGTTATTAGTTAATAGACTTAAAATTAAAAATTTTTATTTAAAAAAATATTATAAAGCAAAAGTTTATTAAAATTTTAGTGCACCAGCTCTCAGGTTTTTGGAAGATGTCGCTACTCAACAAGTATTTAAACCTTGGGAACTTTCTGATGAAGTTCCTAGATTAAGATATGAAGTCTCAACAGTTCCCAACAATGTTCGTGTTATTGAATTACTTTATAAAGCAGCTTATCGAGATGGTCTTGGATACTCTCTTTATTGCCCAAAACGTCAAATTGGAAAAATTAGTTCTGAAACTGTAAGTATTATTTTTAAGTTCTGTTAACAAGTGAACTGTATTTTTTATTGAAAATTGTTATACATTTTCAGTTGCGCCACTTTGTTGCAAACAACTTCAGCGGATCAAATTGTTCAGTTGTGGCATCTGGTATCGCCCTTAGCGATTTAGAACTTTTTGCACAATGCTTAAATGTTTCTTCTAATGAAAACACTGCCCCTCCAGCCAAATATCGTGCAGGTGAAATTCGTAAAGAACGCAATTCTGAATTAGCCAGTGTTGCTGTCGCAGTTGAAGGAGGTAGTCTTAAAAATCAAAAAGAAGCTATTGCTCTTGCGGTTTTGCAAAAAGTTGCTGGAGAGGGTCCAAGGGTAAAATGGGGAGGATGCAATGGTTCTCTGAGAAAAGCTGTTTCTTCTTCTGTACAAGAACCTTTTGCCATTTCTGCTTTCAATACAAGTCACACTGACAGTGGTCTTTTCGGATTTATTCTTTCTGCTACAGCTCAATCTGCAGGAGCTGTAAGTTAAGCTCAAATATTTTTATAATTTTGCAACCTTCCTTTAAACCTGTTTTAATAATTACTTTTTTGCTTTTTTTAGGTTACAAAAGCTGGTGTAAAATGGTTAAGATCTCCTCAGTTTGCTGATGAAGATGTTAAACGTGGAAAGGCAATTTTGAAAGCTTCAGTACTAGCTGCTGGAGATAACAGCTCTTTATTACTTGAGAGCATAGGAGTTCAAACCGTTCTTTTAGGAAATTTTTCCAGCCCAGATGCTATTGTAAGCGAAATTGACAAAGTTTCTTCTTCTGATGTCAAAAATGTAAGAAAAGTACAAAGTTTATTTATTAAAAAAAGTTATTTCTTACTTTAATATTAAGATTTGTATTTATTACAGGTTGCAAGCAAGATTGCTAAAGGAAAGATCACTTTAGTTTCAATTGGTGATTTATCAACAGTACCACACCTTGATGAATTGTAAAAAGTTATAGGTAATATTTATAGTTCCATCAGTGAAATTTTTACTTATCCATGTACTGATGAATAAGCATGGAATTTCGTCGTCACCATTATGATATGTTAATATATTAAAAATAAAATATTGAAAATACCATCATGTACATACAAAAAATAAATGAGGACTTAAAAATAATAAATTTCTTTATTTATTTAAAAAAGTTTATAATTTTTTATCAGTATAATTTTATTTCTTCTTTAGAATAAAATCGGTTGATATCATTAGTGATTGGTTTTAAAAATTTACCATTCATTAATCTTCTAATCATTGGATAAAAATCTATGAACTTATTCATAAAATCCATCTAGAACCAAAAATAGTCCTAAAATAAAAATAAGAATATATAATTTGTGTTAAACAATTTTAGTAAAAGTTAATGCGTAATACTAGCATGCACTTCGATAACGTCATTCAATTTTGGTTATAAACGGTTTTAAAACTTTCTCATTTTGAGAGATCATAATTGTAAATACAAAACATTAAGTTGTAATGGTTGCCTAAATAGCTGCCTACGGAACAGATATGCCCATGAGGAGTGTACAGTTTTAATTATTTAATTATGTACAGTTTAATGAAGTTCAAGCTATTAAAAAATTAAAACTTTTCACTGTGGATGCTAAATTTTGGAAAATTGGAGATAAGTTATGATGCTGCGCAGAAAGTTAACAACCATATAATACAAAGAAATATTTTTAGAAGAAATATTTAAAATTATGATACTAGGATAAATAATCATATTTTAATTTTAAAAGCATACTTTATAAGTGCAATCACGCAAATCATCAAATTCTTTATTATTAATTTATTCTTTCGTATTGATAAATGGAATGCTAAAATTATTAAATTGAAAAAATTTTTGAATAAATTAATAAATATGAAATTATGGAGAATCGGGCTCTGCCAGAGCTCGCTCTGGGAACATGGGCAGACTTCTTACATATTTAACTTTCTTTTTCAATCACTAGACAGAGGCTTCACTTTAAAGTAAGTTTGTCGTTTTAGTAGCATATAAGAGTCCCTGTTTTTCCCTTAAAATTTAGACACATCATATTCATCATCATTTGAGATTCGACATCCGCAGGGATCGCTCCGGTTGTTCCTTTCAGGATATTTATTACGCAAAGTACAGAATCCCTAAGTTAAATCATTTTTAACACCCTTTTTAAAACTTTCTGATAGAAATTGAAGAAGACTATACGAGCTATATCTTTCAAAAAAATTCTGTTTGTTCACTATACAGAACTGTCCTCAGTGTTTTAAAGCCGACTCGTACTGTTTTAGCGTAGCTCGTGATGCTATTCGCCGACTTCTCCAGTGCAAGAACGCTTTCCAGATATATTTGCATGCCATCAAGCTAAGGTGCTTAGCCTATGGATGAATCCTCTGTCTTGATAGAGATAATAAATGATTACTATCTGAGTGTAAAATAATAGGATTTGTTTTGCCAGATTGTTATACTTTGTGATGTTTTCATGCCCTGGGGCATTTTTATTTTTTAATTTTCCAATAATTTCCCTGACTTCTTTAGGGGAGATGAGAGAGATGTTCGAATCTGCTGAAGAGAATTCTCTTACTAAATTCGAAATTTCTACGTGATGGGGGCTTTATGCATCTCAGAAGATGAGAAGGAAGCATTGATTTTTGAACGATTCGGTGAGTGAATTTGTCTTTTCTGCAGAGTATAAGCGATTTATTGTCTTTTGTTAAGGGAGGAAGATGCGGTCGGCGATTTTTAGGACGTCCACACGTTTTTAGGGTGTCCTGAAGCAATAATAAAGTTTTTATACATCAGGATAAATAACAGACCGAAAGCCTCTTCGTCTTAAAAAGTGAACTATAGATTTCATTAGTTTATGTGAATACAAACGGTGTAGTGTACAAACCAAAGGACAATATGTATTAAATTCATAAATTTTATCTAAAAATCTAAATTTTAAATATCTACGTCTGATTCGTGCATCGGAATTAAATAGTAAGCGTCCCTTAAATCTAAGGTAGTTAAAAAACAATCTGGATCTATTAATTAACCTATATTGCAATTCTATAATCTTCAATTTTTAAATTTTCAGTTTCAATGAATTGGTTTAATTCTTTGAAATTCAGAATTAATCTAAATTTATTACTTGATTTCGACCTAGTGTAGACCATTTCTGCCCGCTTGACGACGCCGTAACCCTTGGTTAATTCTGTTAGGTAAAAAATTCGCACGAGGCTAGTTAGTGTTATGAACTATTTTTCACTTCCACATTATATTTGCAACCACAAATAAATGTGACTTTTGCCGGAGCAATATATGGCACATCGGTCACTTATCAGAGACAACACGAGAATCAAACCTTGTTAATCAACAAATTAATCAAACCTTGTAGCTCACCCTTTGCGACGTGCAGAAAATGTATCATTTTGTTGTTCTAAAAGCTAAATTTTAGTTTAAACAAGTGCTCGATATATTAAAAAAGTGTAAAAATACACCATTTATGAAAATATTAAACAATAATTTTCGTTTTATTGGAATACCGCATGATACATTTGATAAATTTTCTTATCTTTTCACGTGAGTTGAGGTTCAAGTAATATTTAATAATATATTATATGTATTGTTAATGGTTTGTCAATTTTGTTATATAAATAAACAAATCCTGAAAAATTATCGGTTCATCTGAAATCAGTCTCATATGGAAGTAGCAAAAACTAAATGTCAATAAAAAATGAATACAAAAAATAAAAAAATCATAAAATAATAAAAATAATAAAATTTTTACTTGGTTAACCTTTAGAGGCCGGGGGTGGTCGATATTTCGACCACCTGTCAGGACTTACAATGTGTTATTTGTTGATAATATGGATAAATTTTACGTCAAAAGTCGATTTGAACCAAAATTTCCCCGTCCTCTAGAGGTTAATTTTATTGTATAGTATTACCTTTTGAAATTTTAATTTTTTGAAAAAACCTTATAAAACTTATTTTATAGGATTCAATATGTGAATTTTTGCATTAGAATGAATAAGATTTTGCAGGACATTTTTCATAAGAGTAAGTAAAGATAGTAGTGTAAAATCCTTATAAACAAAACATATGCCCCTACCTCATAACTTACTTATCAGGTCTAAAGCCCGAGTGCTTATACAAGTCGTAATAATAAAAAATTAACGGGTCCTGCTGTTCGTACCGAATGTGGGTTAAAATTTTTTTCAAGCCAAGTGGCATGATTCTGGAATTCAATGCCATCTCAGATCAGGGATTTGACTTCGCTGATAACAATTATACTGCATACTCGTTCTCCGTGATTAACAGGGTAGTACCGCTTTCTAGCGTCAGATGTCGCCTTTTTAAAGCAAAGCAAATATCTGCTTTGCCGCGCGCGCTCCATCCTCATAACGTTTTTTGGCGTCAACGTCGCAGGACGTCTCATCACGCGCGATCGGAGGATCATCATGGACAGCAACGAAAAGAAGGCATGCAAGAAGAAGAGGAGAGAGGAAGCGAAGGCGGAAGTGCAAGACCTGCGAGAACAGGTCAAGGGGTTGCAGGAGAATTTGAAGCTCGCCCTAGAGGAATTCACTAAATGCAAGAAAGAGTTTTTTCATTCAAAGAAACGACGTCGATCGGGTAGGCGGATAAGATTTAACGAATAACCGAGTCGGTGAGCACAGTTTTAGCTGTGACACCGTAAAACTGATCGACTGAGTTCAGTTCTAGCTGAAACGGTCGTTTACAAATTAGTCGGCTGAGCTTAGTTCTAGCTAAGACACCGCATGAATCCAATTTTTAACCTTGGTCGACACTAGTATAATGTAAGTATCTCCTTGCAGATTCAACATCGGACAGTGATCTAAGCGGAGACTCGCCATCGAACTCTCAGAATGAGAATCCCGACCTCGAGGGTGAAACTGATACACCCAGAAACGAGGCGAGCCTATTTCTCGGAGAAGACCCCGAGAAAAAGAAGCAGAAAAAGCTGGAAATCCACGAGGATCTAATCCCTCGAATCAAAGAGTGAATCAAATCGGGGTTAGAGAAGAAGAAGAAAGAGGAAATCATATATAGTACTCCGCGAGTCGGAGATAACATCAACTTCGACCCTCCCGAGCTCAACGAAGAAATTGCTTATGGGCTTAATGAAGCTGCTCGAAAGAGAGACGATCATTTCCGAGAAGCACAGAAGGTGCTAGGCACGGCGCTCGCTTCACTTTCGACGGCTCTAACCCTTTTCTTTCGGGATAACGAGGAAGCCCTTGACCGTGACGAAGTGATGCAATTGCTAGCTAATACGGTCATGATGCTGAGCGATCTGTTTCACTCCGACAATATAGCCAGAAAGGCATTTATAACGCCAGCTTATGACAAAAAATTTAAAGAAGTCCTTGAAAAGGCAGAGAGTGGAAAACTATTGTTCGGAGAAAAGCTGGGTGACCGTTTTAAGGACTGGCAAGCGATTGGAAAGACCGAGACAGAAATGAAGGCATTAAAGAAGACTCCACTCAAACCCTCCAATTCGGTAAACTGGAAGCGGCCATCGAGGCAAGAGGCGAACACGATCGGCCGCAAGAAAAGTTATTACAATTACAACGCCTCGAGGAGGGACAGGGGCTCCCATCGGCCAACACGTACATACACGCAGACCCAGCCGATGTCATACGGGAAGCCCAGACAACAGACCAGCCAGGATCACCGACGTCATTAGAGGTAAAGCGAGCTGGAAGACTAAGGTTTTTCTTTGACAAATGGAAGGAAGTCACAAGCGATTCCTTTGTGTTATCGGCTATTCGAGGTTATGAGCTGCCAATAATCAAAGACATATGTCAGGACAGGCTACCTGATATTCCGGTGTTTAGTGTTTTAGAAACTCGCGAACTAGAGAAAGCTATAAGTAGACTACTGGACAGCGGTGCAATAGAGCCTTGTAAATATAAAGCTGATCAATTCGTTTCAACGTATTTTTTGGTTCCAAAATCGGACGGAACTTACAGATTTATACTAAATTTAAAGAAATTTAACGATTTTTGTGCAGTAGATCACTTTAAATTAGAAAATATAAAATTAGCAGCTGAATTATTGCACCCCTTCGATTTCATGTGTAAACTTGACTTGAAAGACGCGTTTTTCTTGGTCCCTGTTTGCCGTAAGCACAGGAAGTATCTGCGTTTTGTTTATAAAGATAAACTTTATCAATTCACATGCTTACCGTTTGGGTTATACTCGTGTCCCTTTGCGTTTACAAAAATTATGAAACCAGTTATTCATAGATTAAGAGAATGTGGAATATCCATTATTATTTACCTTGATGATATGCTTATCATATCTAGAACAGCAACGGTTTGTACAAAGGACACTCAAAGAGCTATCAAATGGATCGAATCATTAGGCTTTATAATTAATTTTGAGAAAAGTATAACAAAACCTAGTCAATGCTCTACTTTCCTGGGTTTTATGATTGATTCAATAAAAATGCGTCTTAGCTTGCCGCTAGAAAAGCGGAATAAGATCAGTGATCTATTAGGTAAAATTATCACAAAAAAGAAATGCAAAATCGAAATGATAGCACAGTTAGTAGGTATATTGAGTTCAGCGTGTCTAGCCGTAAAATACGGCTGGCTGTATTATAAAAGCCTAGAGAGGGATAAATACCTAGCGATGTCAGCTAATAATGGAAATATGAAAGCCGTGTGTTCTATATCCTCTAATACCATCAACGACTTGAAATGATGGAAAGAAAATATTTTTAACACCTATAATCCGATTAGAAATTTCTCTTTTCGAAAAGAAATATTTTCTGACGCCTCACTGACTGGGTGGGGAGCAGCATACGGAGAGAAAAGAGCACACGGTTTTTGGACCTTTCAAGAAAGACGGCTGCACATAAATTCCCTAGAGATTATGGCCGCGTTTCTCGCCTTAAGATGCTTTGCTGTTAACGACAGAAATTGCCAGATCCTATTGCGAATTGATAACAACACGGCTATAGCCTATATTAATAAGATGGGTGGAATAAAATTTCCAACTTTAAATAAATTAGCAAAGGATCTTTGGCAATGGTGCGAGGCAGAGGTATATGGGTTTTCGCTGAATGCATCGCTTCTAAGGAAAATTCCGAAGCGGACGCGGAATCTCGTATATCTAATATAGATACGGAATGGGAGCTATCTAGCACGGCCTTTGGGAGATTAGTGGAAACG
>JAWWML010024654.1:0-15195 GCA_035047165.1 Ormyrus rosae
AGCTCAAATTTTAACTGGGGTCTTTTTACGCCAAAACGAAACTTTTAAGCCTGTTTGCTAGAAAAAATAAAAATTTTTATTTTTTTTGAATCACCCTAATGTACACTTTGTAAAAATATAAATTAATATTCTTTGACATGAAAATAAGCTTTAGTGATCTCCTGCAATATTAAATATTTGAAATTTAATTAAATGACAATAAAATGTTTTAAAATATATTGAGAATGCATTTATCGATTTTAAGTGCTCGTCCCAGTTATCAAGTTTCCATCTGACGGAACTACAAAGTTTGTAAAAAATATATTTACTAACATTATATAAGGTTGCTTCAGTAAATGTGTCAGATTCGATTACAGTTCATTTTTTTTTTTTTTTTTTTGTATAATTTAATTCACATTTTTTAACGATTGTGCAGAAATTGTTAAAAAGAATTTCAAAACACAACCAGAAACACTTATTTATTTAATTACTTCGCCCAACAATAGTTGCACCAAAGTACTTTTTTAAAAAATAAATTCTAGGTTTTATAATTTATTCACTCTATCAAACTTTTTAATTTATAAAAGAGCTTACTTTGATCCTTTTAAACGAAGTAAAAAATATAAAAAAAAAAAAAAATTCGAATATTACTTAAAATGACCCCGTCATAAACAGAATTAAAATCCCGAAATGAAGTTGGCTCGGCTATCCCGCGACGTAAAGCCTGCGATAATGTAAATTCAGGGGTGGGGAAAAAAGGAGTAGAAAATAAGACTTCCTTGGCCTTCCGCTTTTCACATTTTTGCTCCGAGAAAAACGCCGCCCTCCATATTCAGCGTCGCCTCGCCCATATACGTGAAGTGTGTGCAGCTCGCTGAAATTCAAATACGGGCGAAGAAACACGCCGCGCTCGCAGTGACCGGCTGCTGCTGGAAAAAGTGCTCGCCGTCTCTTATCTGGGGGCGCGAATCTGAGAGAAAATGCAAAAATTACCTTTGAATATGATTATTTTAATTTTTCTTGTTTCAGCGAGGTGGCTGTAATTATTTTTAAAGTGCCGTCGCTGTTCGTATGAATTTTGTTTTTTCATTTTATTTAGTCTGATGATTCCTTCAATTTTTTTATACGTTTCTGTAGCTTTTTGGCTATTTTTAAATAACGTATGATTCATTAGCGTAGTGGCCTGTATTTCGGAGCTTTTTAGAGACTTTTAGATAAAGAAATTGTAAACTTTCAAGTCGTACAAAAAATTCTTAATTAAATTTTTTAATTTAACTAATTATTTTCCATAAATTTTGGCTATAATTTTTTGCTAAAGTGCTTAAAACATCAATAAAAATTAAAATTGATTAAAAATGTTTCCTCCTGATTCTAAATTGAAAATATTTAAAAAAGAAAAAATAAATTACACTACTGTAAGAGACATTTTGATAAAAGTAAATCAAACCCGTCTGTTCTCTCCAATTCCTCTCAAACTCCCTCGAAAACCAGTCGGAACCGCAGGTCTGAAAAGCTTCCAGCGTTAAAGGCATCGAGACAAGCGCCGATCGTATCCTCGTTTCAAGCTCGACAAAGCCATCTACCTCCCCGCATCTTGCCACTTGCAGTAAAGCTTTTCCGGGTCCGCGGCTCTCTCCCGAGCTTTCGCGAGCTTGAAATTGAATTACGAGCCGCCGCGGATTTTGTCCCCTTTCTCCGCGGACATGAATTTTCATTCGCGCGCTTTTCGGACTCACGATGAATGATAACGTTTGCTTTTCATCGCGGCGACGAATGGTTCGGGAGCGACGCGCGAAAACCGCTGCCGAGAGGCTTTTAATTATGGTTGACGAGACGGAAAAATGGCGTTAGCTCTCTTTTTTTTTCGGATGAGGTTTCACGGCGGAGGTGTGAGAAATTTTGTGGGTGTAATTGTAATCTGTGTAGACAGGAGTTTTTGTAAAGAGTTGCACTTTTAAAGGTGTTGTTTGAATCCAATGTTGAAAATAAGTAATGTAGAAATATATATTACATATATTATTATTCTCGTACTTTGAATAACCTACCTTTAAATTTTATTAAACTAAAGATTTGTTATCATCATTTTTTATTCTTTAAGAAGAAGAACGTATTCATTTTACTTGTGAATTGCGATAGTAGAATTAGCAAAAATTTAATTCTGTAGTTTTATAATATACATCGCATTAATTTTCATTTTTCGTAAGGTAAGATTATTCCATTATACTTAACATCTTTTGTGCACTTTAAGTCTTGCAAAGACGGGCTTAATTAATTTTTCCTTGGTGAAATCAAGATGAATGAAAACAAAATTAATTAGAATAAAGTTTCGCCTTACTGCGCTACACGTAATATAATAAATTTAATTTCGTCAGAAATAGGTTTAACGACTGTTCTATCATTTGACTGTTTTCTCCCATCTTTCCTTTGCCTTTAACGGAAACCCCTTGCTGTGTTTAAACTGGTGCATAAAAAAGTTTTATTTTATTTTTCTCTACGTGCTCACACGCTGTAAGTACCCTTTCTCTAATAATTATTATTATCGCCTGCAACGGCGCTGCTTCGGTAACACAAAACACGTCGCCGTAAAGAATGATCGAACCGCCGTCATTAAGCGCGCCACTTTCCCTCGGAGAGAAACCAGGCGCGAAAGAAAAAAAAAAAGTTGCAAAGCGGGGGGATGAAAAATGAGGCGAGAGCGTCCGCCGGCGTCGCAGAATTTTTCTCGCTCATGCGACTCGATTAATCGCCGAACGCGGCCGAGAGCCGCTTCGTGTTCTGCGGCGTGCTCCCGCCGATCTGGGCTGAATAATGCGGCTGCCGGCAGCCGCTAATTTCGGGCAGGGCCAGTTGTTCGACCGAAAGGGCTACTGGCCGCTTGATAATAGCATTGCTCTTTACCTTTACATTGGCTGCCTTTGTTGACCGATTGTTCTGCCGAAATTGCCACGTACTGCTTACATGAAACGAGGCTGTTGGTACAAAAGAACGAATGGTACACTTGGCTTTCTTCTGCATTTGAATTTCTTTTTAAGGGGAGTTTATCAATTTAAATTAGCTTTGCTATTTTTGTAATAGTATATTCAATTTTTATCGAAGATTAACTTTTATGCTCCTGTCGATAAAATAGCAATTTTAAGATTTTTTACATTTTTCTACATGGAAAAGACCGAGAAGGACCAAAACCAATTTTATTTCTTTATACAAATACACGTTAGAGGAGATTTTTTTCAGTGGCTATGTAAGTTACGCTACATAAAATGAAGCAAATTCGTGCGGAAAAGTCAAAGTCAAGGGAAATACTTTGCAGATTGAAAACTGATGTCAAAGTAACTTTAAAAAATACTTTAAACATTTCTAATTTCAAAGTTCAATTTTGCATTCAATTCTTCAAGGATCTATTTACAACGAACCATAAAACTAGCACGAGTCCACAAAACTTAGCAGCGAACGCAGAGAGCACATCCTCCCGAAAGCCCTCCTAAAAACCTTCGGCCAAACCTGCCTCCCCTCAAGCACTCAATTCCGCATAATCTCGCGACGCCTCGTAAAATATTTAAAAAATTGGCACTCTCCTAAAGCTCCCGCCACCGCGAGACTTGGCATTGGGTCTCGGGGCCGCGCCCGCCGCTGAGCCGCCGGGGGAAAATATTGACTCTCGGCACCCTTCTGGGGCGGCTGCACCCAGCCGCTCGCGCGCGCGATTGCAATTTACGGGTCGGGACGCATTAAAAATACAGTTATCTAATTTACAGCTTGATTGCGCACTTAAGGACGCGGGATGTACATTGATCGGTTGGGATGTATGTGACCTGTAAACACGTGAAAGTTAATGTGCGAAGGAGCTTCGCGCTCGCTGAGTCGCCCCTCGTGTAGGCTATGTGTTTAATTTGTTGTTACACTGAGAGAAAAAAAGGAGTAAAAATTACTATTCTGGATCGTAACTTGAGATATGAGAAGAAAAAAAAAGATTTTTACTAAACTGAATAGTAAATATTAAAATCGAAAATTGTAGATACGTTGTGTTTTTAAAGAAACTGCGGGAAATTAAAATTTGATTATTCCCCTTAATTTTCAGCAAGGAACTAAAGAAAACCGAGTGAATCTAGTTGAATTATACAGAAACGATCTGTGAAATGACGGCGCCATTGAAATAAGCCGACGAAGGGTAACGAAGCGCATCGCGGCGCGTTTCCTCGGCAATTCGATGTTTCCAGACTCGCGCGTCTGACCGCACAGTTCCTCTTACTACTGACAGCCTTCTCATTTCAGCGTATCTCTCTCCCCCCTCTCGCTTTCTCTCTCTCCCTTCCTCCCGCTTTCCCGGAGTAATTGTAATTCCAGATCCTTTCTTTCCCGCTCGTTCCTCATTCGTTTCTCGTTTCATTTCCGGCGACTCTCTTGTAACGGCTGAATCTGCCGACGTAATTAAACGATCGACTGCGCGGAAAGGCGAATGCTAATTGTGGGTAATTTTTAATTTTCTCGAGGGCCGAGAGCCGGATTACGAGAGCCCCGGGGAACTCTACAAAATGATGCGCGCAGACTCTGATAAAGTTTATCGCCGAGGGTAATTAGTAAATTATTGTGATTGGGGAAGCTGCTCGGCTGAAAAAAAAATTCACTCGCTACCAGGGGGGTTCTGAAGACAAATCGATCCGCCAATTGTTTCGGGCTGAGTTGATTGAAAATATTTTAATTCAAGCGATTTGTAAATTTAGTTCAGTTCTCAAGAAACATTTTTTCCTCGTTAAAATGACTAGTAATCTTTACTCAATTAATTTTAAAAACTTTAAATAATTATTTTGTTTTTATCTGCGCGTAGATACTAAAGAATTTATAAAAGTGTTAGAAGAATTTACTAATTTTTTTTTTGTTAAATAAGTCAAAACCCCGTATAAAACTAAATTAAAGAGAAATCAAGTAATTAGTAAATTTAATTTAAATTTATAACTTAATATTATTTAAATTTATAACTTAATATTATTTAAACTTATAAATAATATTATGTACTTAATATTGAAATTTATAAATAACTTAATAACTTAATATAGAACTTAAAAAAGTTTCATTTTTCTTTAAGTAAATATTCTCAAATACAATAAAAATATCATAAATATGATCTCGCTGTAATACATCAGTCAACTGCTCTCAAAAAGCGATCGCAGTAAATTTCAAAGCGAAGCGAAGAACTCGAAACCCAATACATGTACCGGAAACGTGCAAAGCCGTTAAATAAACATAGCGTCCAGAAATAAGATTAGCGCGTTACCGCAAATCCCGTAGTCTCATTACGAAATCTCTCTCAGTGTAAACAGAGAGAAACGTGTGGCCCTCCCCTCTCCCGGAATCGGTGGCGCAAAGCCAGGCTCTCTCGCCAGAGAGGTACGAAGACGTATAAGCCTTCTAATATGCATATCGAGAACGCAATCAGGCGCCGAGCGGGGATCCGCAACAAGCTGAAACTGATTGCCTCGGGCTGCGTCTCATTGCTATGCTGCTCCGCGAGGGCAGAGAGAGCTGCAAGTGTTGCAACACGCAGGAGAGTAGCGCCGGTTCAATTTGTATATATATACTTTCGTCGAAGCCGAGGGAGGTGATAATCGCGTTGCGGGTCCTCGAAGCGCGAGGAAAGAATGGAGCCGAGAGCCGAGGTTAATGGATTTGTCGTGCGGATTTCAAACGAAGGCTGTCGGTTGCGCTTTCGGTCTGCGGAGAAGGCGCGGAGGATGGAATTAAAAGTGAATGGTATGAAATTAAGGGTGGCGTTTCTGGAGTGCTGAATGTCGGTATTGGAATGAGTAATAAATTTTGAAATATGTTTGGAAATTTTGTAATTCATTTTTATTGGTTATCAAAGGGGTAAAATTTAATACTTTTTATTCATTAGAAGATTGAATCTATAAAAGAGTATACAAGAAGTGTTGTTTTTCGTAACTACTATTATTTAGTTTATTTTATTATAATTGTTTGAATTCACAATAGGATGTGAACGTTTCTGATTTCTGACTAAACTCCCCGTTGTTTGTATGTTCTTATATTACTAACTATTTAAATTTATAAATTCTTGCCTATGTTTTTGTTGTTTATTTTTTTCTTTACAAACAAATTCATAGTGAAAAGTGCTATTTTTTAGATTGAATTCGTGACTGAGAGGATTGTAATTTCGACAGAGCTCCACTGGAACATTAATTAACGACATTACTGCTAATTCGTATTTGCGTAAGCAGCCCCGAGCGTCTGCTATCCAAGTATGACGATTAAATAATTAATGAAGAGAGTAAATAAAATGCAAATGAATCGCCTGGCGTTTCCTTGTCGGATCATCAGTATGCCGGTCACGTTTCTGCGACGTGTACAAAAGGGGTCACATATACTTTTTAGGTCATAGAGTCACATGGGGCTCGTCTAGCTCCGAAACCAACACCATAGGCTTTCATCTTGGGGGGGAAAGCCTCGCCTACTAGTTACGTATTTAAGTACTCGATACGAAATTATCGTGGGACTAGATGAATTATTAATCGGCCGTAGCACTGTAAGAGAATTTATTACTATATTATTCTGAGGAGCAAGGAAGATAAGGTTTCATTTTCTGACATAAATGTTTGCAAAGCAAGTAAATATTGTAAAATGTTCAATATCGGACTTATTTGTCGAAACACTCTTTCGTGTTGGCATAAAGAATAAATAAAGAAATTTTCATAATCTGGATTACTGAAGCAATCTATACAGACTTTTGAACAAATTTGTTTACTTATTATCTGAGTTCACAACGACTCGTAGCTATAGTAGTAACAAACAGTAAAAAAAAAACTCTAATTTACAGTAAGAACTTTTTTGCAGTAAGAATTTTTGATGCAAAAATAAAAATTTTCCGAGTAATAATAACAAATTACAAACTTGTTTTAATTCAGGAAAATGAAAAAAAAAACTGCAATCGAGACCCTAACAAACAAACTAAAAAGTCACATCCAAATTGATTTCCATAGCCCAGGCGTTGCATTTCCAATCATCAAATCTCCATGCCACACTCCCGCGCAAATCGAGGAGCCTCCGCTCCTTCCGCGAGTCAGCGGCACGCCTCCGAAAATCCGAAAGAGCGAAATAGATCATGAAGCGGGCCGATCGCGATTCGCCTCACGCACCGGGGAGAGCCTCATCCCCTCCCTCCAGATAGAAAGATTCGCGCGGCGGCTTCCACACCCTCAGGCCCGAGGAGCGGAGGAGCGGAGGTGTCATTACCTCGGCGCACGTTTCCCACGACGCATCTTGTTAGGGACCCCGCGGGGCGCGCGACTCCCTCTCGCGCCCACGTTCGGCATATATAATACGTTATAACGCGGCGCTACAAGTGCCGCTACTATAAATGCAAATGCGCCGCGAGACTCTCGAGGGCGGCGCGCGGCGAGCGTGTGTATATTAAAGCCCGGGCACTCGATTTTTCTTTTCGGATGCATTTGCATTCGGGATATACACTTGCCGTCGGGCGCGGCTTCTCGCTTTTCCCCGTTTTTTGATGAATTGAAAGTTCGCGAGGGGGGGGGGGGGACCTTTCAGAATTTCAATGGCCGCGAGAGGCGACGCTCGTGAATAATGATTAAGCGGGGATTAATTGTGCTCCCGCGACTTTTTTCAACGGACGACGGATCGCGTGGGAGGCCTGCTGATGCGAGGTTAAAGGTGAGCCTGCTAGCTGTGCAGTGAGGAAAATCTGGATTAATCCGCTTGTAGGTCGGAGAACATTATTAGGTCAAAAACATGATGTAAAATTAACGATTTCTTGATGTCTATGAAAATTCTATCGAATTATGTAACTCTTTAGTATAAAAAAACAATTGAATAACGAATTCAGAATATCAGCATACGGATGCGCGCCTGATACACCTAATATTAAAAAAATAAAAAAGTAAGATATCTATTTCAGATAAAATTAAAATTCACTTCAGAATGAATTGCACATTAGGTAATTCTGATTAGCTGAATCTAAAGTTTGTAAGCGCACATCATCAATTTACGGAAACTGAATAATGAGATTCGATAACAATTAGTATTAGACTAAAAAGAAATCTTTTAGTCAACGTTTACCCAGATACTCGCATGCGTCAAAATAATAGCTACACTTATTTATGGCAGCATTAAATTATATTTAGACGTTGCCGTAGTGTTAAATGGACCAGTACTAAATGATTTGCACGGGTGCTTTATGCACCTGCACAATTTATGGCAGTTGCAAATATGAACTTCTCTGTAATATTTGATTGCTGTTAATTGTTTATCATCGTTAGCTTTAAAATAAATTAAACTTGATATCTACGAGTAATGCATCTATGTCGAAGCATTGGATTTCTTCCTCAACAATTGATCATTGACATATTTCTTTATTCATTTACGCTTTTATTTGAAACGGACAACGAAAAGGAAAAAGGTAATTCTGAGCACGTTTTTATCGACATGTTCGATAATCGCATTTTGCATCTGTCAGGTGCAAATCATTTTACATTTCAAACATTTCTAAAATACAGCAGTTTATTCAAAATGCAGTAAATCAGAATAAAGATAAAATACGTAATGCTACGTCCTGCGTAAAAATAAAATAAAAAATTGTTTTCTACACTTAAGAGTAAAATTTGATTTAGTCGTCAAAGTCTAAAAATTGAAAATTTTTTAAATCATTAATTTAATGTTGAAAACATTAAAAAGTGATTGTAACGAAAAAAAAAGAATGGAATCTTGCTGAGGCAGTGGATTAAATAACGCGGAAAAATGCCAGAAATGCAGAAGATTAATCACAACAACAGCGAAACTAAATTTCAAAAGTCACTAAAAAATCTTAATTAAAACATTTAAAACGCAGAATTTGACGCTTGAATTCAAAATAGTAAAAGACTGCGGTTCGAAAGAGCCCCGAAGGACACCGAGAGACCTTGGAAAAACGTCACTCGACGCATCCTTGAACCCTTTATCCGGGGAATTTCATATTTTTCCGTATTTTTCATATAAAAAAAAACGGTGCTTCAGTCGAGATCGCGCTGCTATGACGATGACGATTCCCTCCGACAAAGCGACAAAAAATGCAATCTACTGTCGCCTGCTGCTGAGAGGGATAAAAGTGCATTTCTTTCTCTTTCGATTTTTCCGCGTGAAATCTTTCGCTTGATGAGTGTGCTGATTGACTCGCGGGTAGATCGAGAAAATGCCTTACTTTAGGGGACAATTTGATTCATTGGAAAAGTTTTATTATTTTTTTTATACGAAACTTGTACGATTTTAAAATTTTTAGTTTGTGCTGTCATAAAGTATCTATTTAAAGTAGGATTTGTGGGAATCAATATAACGATACTTAAATCAACATATTTGCCGTTTTTCGTTTTGAAAAAACTTTTATGGCGAGGAACACACTAACATGTCGAAGCTTTCATATAATTTATTCTTAATAATTTGTAAAACCCATTTAATAAACTTTTCGCAATGCGCATTGAAGTTCCAAATAAAACCGATAAATAAAATAAGTAGAACAAACTAATAATGTTCAGAATCATGGATAAATTCAGATACATCGTAAGGTCGAATTAAAATATATTATGAAAATTAACGTTGAAAATGTCGCTGGAACCAATAATTGTCAAAATATTAATACAAAATTCTGTAATCTTCTATAATTATTAAGTAGACGTTTATAAATTCGAAAAACTTCGTATAAAAATTGATTTACGATTATTATTTAGGATAATTTTTATATAAAATTATTTACTTAAAGATTTCTGTAATTCTTATTTATTAATTTTGCATTTAATATTCTAAGAATTAATTGAAATTTATTTTTATAACTGAATTCAATAAAAATTTTCCTACGAACGAAAGTAGTTTCTAAAGTATTTTTTTTATTAAAACTCTTTTTATTCCCGACTACATTAAGCTTTTACAAAAAATTCTAATTCATAATACACAACCTCCTCCATTTCCGCTCTCAAAACTTTCCACCGAATATCTATTCCGCAGTCAACGACTGAAAACGAAACACAATGCGGCACGCCATTATTGCCATCCAACCTTCAAAATTTGAACCCACTGAATCCCAGTGCAGCGATTTATCTTACAATCGAGGCCGGCCGTTTCTTTCCGAGTTCTATTACCATTAAATGTAGCTCCAGACTTCGTATGAACGAAGCAGTTGTGCTACTGCAGTCGTGACCAGCAATGCTTAATTCGGGCGGGCGCCCAAACGCCCACTCAGCAACCGCCCCTACAAAGCTGACTTGCTCTCTGGGCAGGATGTCCTATAAAGTGCTTTCCAGGTTGCTGTAAATATTTAAACGGAATAAACTTGCTATGGTATAAAGAGCAGCGAGTTATTTGCCTTTTTTTCTGTTTTAATCTCGTACTTCGCAGTTAATTGGGAGGTGAGTGAAGGGTAAATAGATTGTAGCGAAGATTCTGTGTTCTTGAATTGTGTAACAATTTTTCTCGGATAAATAAGCTGCGTCGTGCTTGCTCTTCCGGAGATTTGAATATTTCTTCGCGAAATGAATTTTTAAAGACGGAAAAGTTGCCAAGAGGAAATACTTTTATGTTTGCTTTCTCATTATGAAACTCTTAGCATCTTCTTTCAAATTTTTTGTTAAATATTTTTAAATAAGTTTCGTTTATTTGAGTTTTTGGCTAATTTTTTCTGATTTATTTGTTATCTGAATTTGTTTCGTACCAACTTAAATAGTTAGATTAAATTTTCATCAAATTGTAAAAGCGCTTTACATTATTTTACTTTCATTTCTGCAATGTAATTTAATAGTATCACTAAATACCCGATTAACCAATTTCAACAATTTGCAGTAATTACATTTATTGCGTATATATATTAATTTGAAACATTCTGGTGCTTGCTAACTATTTAATGCAATCGACTCCTTTGACAACGGTTTACAATTACAAATATTACATTATTCTATCGAAAACGGATAAATGAATTAGTATCAAAGACAAGCCTTTTAATTAGCTTCCAAAATTTATCGCAAATTACATTTTCACAAATTTATACGATTCCAGAAGTATGATTCCCTCTTGGTTAAATTAAACTTAATTTAAATTACCCTCATGTTCAACAAGTAGCCCTCTAATGAAATCGCGCCGAGCCCGCGGCCCGTCGTCGCTTAAATTTTTCAGCCAAAAACGCCGAAAGACGCGTTAAAGCCAGCCTCCCCCCCCCCCCCCAGCTTCGAAACGAGCTCGCGGCTCGCGCCCGTAATTGCAGCGCGGAGTATTCATTCGGCCGAAATTTATGCCGGCGATGAAGATTCGTGACACGTGTAACGCGAAACGTTAAGAGCCACCGCGCGAACCCCCCTCGCTTTAAGTACAACTTCTTCGCGTTCCGCAGCTTTAAATTTTGCGAAATGAGTCTTCGTGCGAGCTCGAAAGCAAGGCGGATTATTTACGGCGCGGCGGCTCTCTTCGCGCTCTCGTTCGCAACGGCGGCGCTGTGCCGCGGGAAAAAAACGAACGGAATGTGGTGTGTGTAATAATATTTTTAATTAAAGTTACTTTTTCGAGGTGGTAAACTTTCTTCATTTCGCGGGTAAATGGCGACCTCGAGTTGGTTACGCGGTGGAGATTGCATGGAAGAGCGTTCTTTAGAATGCTGTAAGAATTATTAAGTTATTTTCTTATTCTTCTTCCTTTTAGGCAAGTTCTGGAATTTTTAAGTTTATGTGGTGTAGGATGAAAGTCGGTTGTAGGTGATTACTATAATAGTTACTCGGGAAAATTGTCTGCATGATTTCGTAAAAATACTTTAAAAGTGCACTGTCAATACTTAAAAATTAGAATTTCTAATGAGGTACTAATGGAGCTCCTTCAAATTCGCGTGAATTTTTTATGGAAAAATTCTTCCTGCTTTCGCGGAGTACAGCTAATAAATTTAGAAATGACTATCGTCTATGCGAATGCAATAACTCTTCCAAGACGTATATCATTCTTTATCTTCGTTCCAGAAAGACGATGATAAATTTTATCTCTATTTCTTATACATACAGGAACTTATGAAGTTGAAAAATCATTAAAATTTTTGAGAAATATTTCGTAGTAGAAAAGACAGTTAATTCATTTTGTTTTCTACCTAATGACAGTGGCCCACTTCCGAAAAATGGTTTCAAAACTATTTATTAATTCTTTTTTTACTAATTTAACTGTCAATTGCATTTCAGTAATAAAACACAAAAATACATAAGTGAACTAACCAATCGAACTGATCGAAGATTCTTTAAAAGTTTTTTAAACTATATCTTCGTGTTGCTTCAAGATGTTAAAACTTTTAAAAATGCGAGTCCCGAAAATTAAGTAAACCCTATTGAATTATTCATCAAATTATTCAAAATTTCACAAATACTTTAAACTTAAACTTTTACATCGATAACCACGCCTGCACAAACAAAACTAATAAAACACCGCTGTTCTCCCCCCCCCAAAAAAAAACGAAACAATGCGCAGCACCGTGCGACTCTCAAAGAAAATTCAAAGACCGATCGCTTCATTAACCAGTCGTCGTTTTCAAAGGGGAATTTCCGCGCTCGACCATTTGCGAAATGGTCTTTCGCCATTAATCACGCGGACGCATTTTTCACGCGTGGGCGGCCACTCTCGCGCGCGCACGCCAAATCGAACATGATTGATTGCCCGCGAGCTCTTCCGATCGACGGTCGTCGCTCCTTTTTTTTTTCTCTGATCACTGCTGAATATAATGAATAAGGAATTAGCCCACGGCGGAATCGCTTTTTAGCCGTCAATTCGTCAAGGAGGCTCAATTTATTCTTATGGTTTCCCCATTTTGGGATGAATTTATTCTGGGATTGGACGCAAATCCTTATGGTTTTAGGAAATTTTCTTGTTTTGTTTTTGTTTTAGTATAAAGAATCGTGCAATTTATTCTAAAAATAAGTTTTTTTTCTCGATTTTTAACTAATAAAATAACTTAATTTGTCTGTAGTAAAACTAATTATTAAGTAAATTGAAGTATGTACAATGGCTCCATCTTTGTAATTTATAATAAAATAAAAGAAGATTCGATTTCCAGCTGAAATTTTCTAAAAACTTTTCAAAATATTTCTATTAAAATATTGTTAAATAAAAAGATGTCCAATACCTCCACAATTAAATCAACGAATTTAATATTAACAGAAGCAGCAGAAAAGTACGATTTTTTGAAAGAGAAATGATTCTGCTCGTTTAATTCGGCAATGGGGGCTGTAGGGGCGATTATACGCGCAAAGCCATCCGCCAAGGACACCTGCGGCGGCCATCAATAAAAAAAACCGGGTCATTTATGCGTTTTTGTCGCTTTTTTTAGTGTTCCTTAACGTGAAATAATGGATGAGCAATAAAATACTAGTTCTTTCGCGGTTATAATGATTATCGCGCATTAATGTTAACGAGAAAATATTGTCATTTCCCCGAGTCGAGTGCTGCTTTAGTGCAATTTCAGAGGGAACTTCAAAAAAGCTCGTGAAAGTAATGAGCGAAATACATAAGTGGAGTCGTTCAATTTATTACAAACTTTTTATTACCCTCATTGGATTCTTGAAACAGCAAACTTTATTACTTTGCTTGCACTACCGAAAATAACCATACTTTTCTATATTATAGTTCATTGATTATTAAAAAAGTAATTTTTAACATTAATTATTGAACAAACCGGCGAAGAAAAAGATTTCTCAATGACTCTTTTTATCATTCTATTTCAACTTGATCATCACAGAAATCATAACCGAACGAAGCCGAAATAAAAACTTGTATAAATCAAATAGCATTCCCCATTCGAGGCACACCTGGCGGAGAACTTTTTTAATAAACCAAAATAACTTTTTTCCACCTCCCTTTCTCGAAATTCAAGCTCGGGAAAGTTCGCCACCTTCGCAAAGATCGACTATCGACTTCTAAATAGGCCTGCAAGGGGGGAGGGGGGAGGGGGGGAACAAACAGCGAGAGATCTCTGAAAAAGGGAACGATCTCTCGTCCCTATCTGGGCAATCCGACGCGACAAATAATGCAGGAGAATGCTGGGATTCCACGATGCTGGGAGTCGAGCGAGATACGCACGAGAAAAAGAGGGGGGAGGTGCAGGGCGAAGACAGCGGGGAATTAGGGAAGGTATAAGGAATGAAATGCAAATTGAATTTAAAGTGGATAGCGCGAGGAGATGAAAGGAAAATATCGCGAGGGCCGGAAATTAAAGAGTGCGTCATTTTTTTTTTTCGATTTCGCTCTGCCTACTTTTCTGTTTTACAGACTGAAATTTTTCACGGGGTAAATTAAGGCTTTGTTTTATTTCTGATATTAGAATTAGATAGATTGGCGATATTTTACACAGAGTTTTGAAGAGTAGAAAAGCACAAACAATGTGGTAATTAGAAGATTGAACATCTGCTTTGCACAAAGAAAATTAAACTTTGAATGCATTCTCCACATCTTCGTAAGAAATTCTTTGTAAACTACACAGATTTAAAATTTGTTCTCATTCGCAGAAACAATTACGTAGAAAAAATTCTTATTTTGCTTCCTTCTAGAAAAAGCTTTGTGATAGTAACTTTTTTGCCTAGCGGGCCGAAGTACTACTTTCTCGCCCGGCGCCGGATCAAGAACGTTGTATTCGGCCTCGCTAGGCAAAAAAATAGTATACAATCCTCGGGAGATAAAATGACAAACCCCCATGGCTCGGGTGTCAATTTACACGAGCTATGAGCTTGCTAATTCTTTCTCTCCCTAGGGCCGTAATATACTATTTGGGGTTGTTATAAAAACATGTTATAATTGTATTTTGAGGTGTCAGAAATAAGAATAAGTGGTTTATGAAATAAAAGTCTCCGTATTCCCGGAATGGTGCGCCTATACGTTTTAAGAAACGTTTTAAGAAACATTTTAAGAAAAATTACCATACTCGCCAGTAATTTACCGGTACACTAGAAAATTCGAGAACGGTCAGGGCACTATTTCGTTTTGTGACCGACCACTCGCGCCTTTTTGATAAAATTAAATTAAATTTTCGGATAATTAATAACAATAAAAAGTAGCCGATATTATATTAAATTAGATTTGATTGATACAAGGTCACAACTCTTTACAATTATCGTCTTATATTGGAACGATATATTATTAGAGCTTCACGATAGTACGATATAATATCGATATCGTATCGTATCATATCGATTTTCGAGACAATATCGATACGAT
>JAWWML010024664.1:0-15195 GCA_035047165.1 Ormyrus rosae
AACTTGTCACGAGACAAGCGCGGAAAAGTCTAACGAGACTATGATTTACTTTCTCGATACGAAATTGGCGTCTTCGGAGTGCAAATATTGTCATAAACTTTTGTTTTTTTTTAAATATAAGTTTTTCCTTTTCATTTTACGCTTTGGCTTTTCTTGCTTTTGTCGCTTTCCCGCCTCTTTCAGCCTGCAGCCGAGTACAAGACAGCAACAAGGTAAGAACTACATCGTGTACCATGCGCTCGCCAGTCTCGCGCCGCGGTTAAGTTTTCTAGTCGTCGCGAGACATAAGTAAAAGGTTAAAGCCTTTGAATCAGATTTAATACATTATAAAAGTCTATAATAAATAACTACATTATAAGTTATATACTTTAGGTAAAATGAATAGATATTTACTTAGCAACGACGATAAACATAGAATACTTAAAGGATATCGTTTAAAAGATAAATAATGAAATGAGATTAAAAAAAAATAAAATAAAATAAAATAAAATAATAAAATAGTAATAAAATCATTTAATTTAATTAAATTTCATTTAATTTAATCATTTAATTAAATAATTGTAAAAATAAATAGAAATAGACAAGCGTGTACAAGAATATGTTATATTTTAAAATTTACTTTTTGACGAAAGTATAAAAGAGAGTCAAGTCTGAGTAGTTTCCATCAAATATTATCGAATTATCGAATAATTATACAAATACAAATTTTTCAAATTAAAGGAATGAAAGAACTGAAATCAGGAAATATGAAAGAGGCAAGTTTTTTTGATAAACACATTTTTACTTCAAAACAATGCAAACATTTTTAAGAATAATTTTAACCATATTTTAAAAATTAAACTAAAAAAAGTACTGAAATTGATCATTAAATCACAGCGCTCAAAACTGCGGCAATTATCGGGGGCGCTTAAAGCTGCCAATTTAATATTTCTTATTTATTAATATTTTTTAAATAACTTAATAACTTAAATTAATTGTCCTTTGCTATCGGCTGAAGTCCTTTGAATAGGCAGAAATCTTTTAAATCCCTCTGCAATTATACGTCGGGAAACGTTAAAACCTCAAGAGCCTTGCACGAATACTGCAATGGCTTATATTATAATCACATCACAATTATTTGCACTTTATTTTATATAAAGTTTATTATTTTACTTTTTATCACACGTTTATTTCGTTATCTCACCACTATTTTAATCTATCATTTAAATGACTGATCATTCAGTTATTTTTTTTCTATATTCTATTATTCTAAGCTTACTTCCGAAATTATAAAGTTCGATTATTTGAGGCTATTTATTAAAATTTATAAATAATTCGAAATTTTAATTAAAAATATCATAAATATAATAATAATTAAAGTGATAATATTAATAATTTTAATAATAATTTTAATTAAAGTAATAATAAAATAATAATTTTTAATAATAATTTTAATTCATTATAAATATAATAATTTTTAAAAGGGGAACGTGAGGTAGCGCTCGAGAGTTTTGTTGGCTGGCAGCGACAGCCTCTCTTCTCTTATGGCTAGTCTAGTCGCCTGTGCTGAAATAGACGACCGATTACACCGGATAGTTTAGCGCGCGTACAACACCAAACAGATGCAATTCATTACACTATCATTGCCTATTAAGCGAGACAGAAATATGCGTATTATGCACAAGGTAGAAGGAGGTTCCACGGAGCTTTTACTGGTAGTTTTCCTGCTGGTTATTTCAATAGTGTTGGTACTAGAGATGGTTGGCGTCCTCAGCAGTTCAAATCAAGCAGGACTAGTAAAGGCAGCAATGTTGCCCAAAGGCCTGAAGATTTTATGGATGACAAAGATGTTGGAGAATTCAGGATTGCTCCAACAGCTATTAAAGCTACTAAAGACTACAGTAATCAACCAAAAGGTACTAAGCGAGAGCGAGCTGAAAATGATGTTTCTTTACCAATTCCAGGCACTCCAGTTTTAAAAGAACTTCTAAAACCTGTCAGTTATAACATTTTTTACGTGATTGTCACAAAGAAGATTAATACGAGATTGTTCCACGACGGAAACAATCCTTCACCAGGAACTATTGTGGATGAAGTTATAATTGACCCTGAATTTAAATTAAATATAATCTGAAAAAGCGTAGTTTATTATATCATTACTCATATAATAAAATTTTTTACGTATTTTTACGAACTTTATCGACATGAAAAGGAGTAAAATCACTTTTACTTTTATTAAAAAGTACCTGATTTTTGTCTCTTAAAAACTAAGTATCTTTGAAGTTTTTCTTATTTTTTTCATATTAACAATTGTTTTTTATATTATTTGAGCTATAAAAATTGTGTAGAGAGTTCGAAAATTTTCTTTTAATTGCACCTCCTCAGTAGCACCATTCTATATTAAAAAAAAAAAATTAATATTTGGTGACATCCAAAAAGCATAATAAAGTACTTTTTCATTCTATTTTGAATATTAATAGGATATTTTTACTATTTATTATATTCTTACGTAATAATTCTGTGGACAAGCAAGCATACTTAAACTTATAGATTCAGATTAAAAAGATTATACTTATTCCAGCTGATAAATTATAATTAGTTTATTTATTGCTAAGTAGTCAATATTTATTATAAATATAATTTTACTTTATTTTCATATTTTATTTTTATGAAATCTACAATCTACAAAGAAACAAGATAAATGAAAAACTGTATGTAGCAGAAAGCTCTCCCGATAGCGAATTAAGAGTCGGGGAAATAGTCAATGAAATTTTAATAAATTTATTTATTTATAATGGTATGACAAAAAAGTCATTAGGGCACGTGTTAAAAATTATTAATCTCTTTTTACTTTTTTTACAAAACCAAATAATTTTACTAAAAATATGTATCGATTTTCGAAATTATTAGAAACTTTGTTACCTGCTAATGATATTGTTAAAAAGCATGGAATGTGCTCAAATTGTGGACATTATTTAGGTCACTTTTCTTCAAAATCACCAACAACTATTACGTGTGACGATTGCAAAATTGTAAAAGAGCCAAATATTTTTATTGAATATGATATGAAACGACTGATAATAGACGCTTTTGAAAAAAGAAATTAAAAAAATTTAATAGATGAATTTAAAGAAAAAACAGTGATCCAAATATTATTTGCGATTTTACATCAGGAACAGTGTATAAAAAACTTACAGAAAATGTTATTAAAGGCAATTACGACTTGTGCCTTTTATAGAATACTGATGGAGCTCCAGTTTCAAAAAGTTCCAACGGACAAATCTGGCCGATACAAGTAAAAATATTAAATATTCCCGAAAATAAAAGAAGAGCGTATCAGTTTTTAGTAGGATTATACTACAGCAATGAAAGTAAACCACCAATGAGCTCATTTTTAAAACCCTTTGCAGATTGTTTAAAAAATTTATATGAAGATGGAATAGAATGGTTTGATAAAACAGAAAATAAAATAAATCACAGTGTGATTATCGCGCCAATCGCTACATTGGATTGCCCAGCACGAGCGTCCGTGCAAAATCTAATGCAATTTAATGGCTAATACAGATGCACATTATGCGAGCATCCAGGAATCTCATGTGCCACCGGCCGTGCATATCCTGTATTAAAAAATGACCCTCCACTTCGCAGTAAAGATAGTATCATTTCTCAAGCTAATACTGTAGTGTTAAACGGATTGGAACATCTTAAAGGTGTAAAAGGATTTTCGATAACTGCTACGATACCGCATTTTGATTGTTGTTCATCTTTTGTAATAGATTACATGCACGCAATTTTACTCGGAGTTTCAAGAATGCTTTTCAGTTTATGGTTTGATGGAAAATATATTGAAAAAGAATTTTATATAAAAAGAACTGTACAAGATGAAATTAATGAAGCTATAAAAAAAGTTTTTCCACCGGACTTTGTGGCTCGAATACCACGTCAATTGAAAGAGAAAAATTACTGGAAAGTTTCTGAAATCAGAGATTTTCTTCTTTTTTATTTTCCATTATTTTTGGAAGAAAAATTACCTAAAAAATACTACAAACATTTTTTATTATTACTGTATGGAACGAGGCTGTTGTTGCAAGAAGAAATTCATGTGAAGGATGTAGATTTAGCAGAATCGCTGTTGTTTGTTTGCAGCACAAGTAAAAGAATTGTATGGCTTAGAAAAGTGTACTTTCAATGTACACCAACTGACGCATATAGCTAACTGTGTGCGACAATGGGGACCATTATGGTCATGGTCAGCCTTCTCGTTTGAAGATGCTATTTTATTGGCTACTTTATACAAACAAATCACGGACCTAATAAGGTAGATTCTGAAATTATGAATACGATAAAAATCGTGAATATCCACTACATTTTAAAGGACAAATTAAATGTTAAGCATTAAACGTAAATAATGATGAATTTTTATTAGGAAAACCAATCAAAAAACGATCAAATTCAACTATTAGTTGAAATAGTAAAACTCAGTACGGATCTGTACAATTTTTTGCGAATATAAATGATTGCATTTATGTTATTGTAAGAGAGTATATAGAAGGTTGTATCAAAAGAATATGATACATTCTTGCATGCAATTAAATTTATGCGATGTTTTAATTCTGATGCGATTGACAAATTGTTATCATGCTGTGCCATTGAATCGTATCAATGAAAAAATTTTATTTGTAAATAATCATGTATGTTTAGCGCCAAATTCATATGAAAAAAAATAAATGTTTTTTGTTTGTTTTTAATTTGCCATTTTCTTTTAAAGATAATACTAAATATAACATTGCTTTTTTATTCTTTCTGACTTTAGACCTTCTCAAGGGGCACAAGTGCCCAAGTATCCACACAAAAAGAGCCCAAAGGAAAAGCACAAAGTAATGAGCGAAATTTACAGCAATTTCCTGTTTTTTATATTCTAAATATAGTGTACATTATATAAAGTATATAACGTTCAAATTATATAGTTTGTGTAAGTTCAATTTTCCATAGTGATTGCATAAAACCTGTATTTATAAAACCTATATAAGTTTTTCGTATAAGCTTCATATATTTTTTTTACTTGGGAATTGTTGCTCGATCGTTATTGCGCACCGGATCTCACGAATTTTTAAAGTTTTTATGTTTTTTCAGTGCTTTTGCTGCACTTAGAAGCATTAATTGTATACTTTCTGTTTATTAAACTATTCAAGTTTTACTTTTCTTAATGTCTTACGTATTTACCTAGTAGTATTTACAATATTTTCATATTCTATATACTATTATATTTCTATACAAATAATTTAAAAAATATTACTGTGAAAAAGCTTTAATTTTAAAAAGTCTTTAGAAAAAAATGGTGTGTAAAAGAATTTGAAATTATTTACAATTATTAATGAAAGTGAGGATTCAAAAAATTCAATTTATTTTTATTATTGATTTTATAAGAATATTTTATTTTATATTTTACAATATATGGTAATTTTTACACAATTGATGATGCACAATAGATACAAGTCATATTGACCGACAATAAATTCGAATGTATTTCACTCAAGCAAAATCGATGAAAATTTAAATGAATAACGAAAATACCATCAAAAGACGTTTGATTTGTAAGGATATACAATAAAGGATAATGTTAAAATAGCAGTTATAAATATACAATTTAAGTATCTTAGTCTCGTTTTTTTGAAAATCCATATAACGTAAATGTGTTAATTGTAAAATTTTAAATGCAAGACTATTTTCAATCCTAATGCATCATTGCTATACTTTAAATGAAATTCTATTTTATGTAAAAATTTCGTTTTAAACATGAGTAGTAATGCTTTACATTACCAAAAGTAAGAAATAAAGATTCACCGTGTTCTTTTATATTTGTGAGAAAGAGAAACAGCTTATATATAAAGAGTGAGAAGAACTTCTTATAAATAAGTCAACTCAATACTTCTGTTGCCTTTTCATCGCGCAAAAATATTATTTAATTTGAGTTTACGATCGGAGAAAATCTAGATCTCAGAGTTTTTACTTAAATATGTAATTAATCACATTTCTTTTTGAGCTGAATCAACAATATTAATTAAGTTTAATTTTTAATATTTTAAATTTTGTTTACCGACAGCAGTTTTTTTTAAAGGACGTTTTCTTTCGAGAATTGCTTAAGTAAATTTTTGATGAAATAGCACGTAGAGACATGCTTGTTTTCATTGTTTGTTCATATTACGTACGTGATAAATTATAATATGCTTCAAAAAATGACTTTATCACTTTAATAAAGTATGTTTTGATCAAAAAGAAGTTACTTCATATATGCAGCTTCAATTTTCTGCTGAATGCAATCAAATAAAACATTTATTGAAAATGTAGATGAGATGCAAAAATATAGCTTATAAAATTTCCGAGCCTTTTTATAATTTTTTATAGTCGCAATAACGATTCCATTATATTTATACAGTGAAAATTTGAATTTGTCATTTTAAATCTTATATTTACTGATTATACTCAGAGAATCTTCTGATACTTCAGACTGTAGTAGGCTCGAGTGTGGTAGCTGTAATGTCGAACTTTGGGTTTACAATCTGTCAGATCGCGCATATCGGCTGAACGTTTGTGACTCTTGTCTAGATTTTTCTCGTCATATGTCCTCATGGCACGTTCGGCCCACTCTTGAGCTCGTGGTGTCTCGCGAGACAGTCCCTTATTCCTCTTGTTCATCCAATCAATAACGTCGTTGTAGTAATTTTGCCTTTAAATAAATATATGCGTTAAATCGCTTCATTTTATAAAATTACTTTGAAATTCTGCATATAACTTCTAAATTTTTTTAATATATTTTTTGAAACTTGAAACGAATATTATTTTTGTTTTTTTAAATAGTCCTGTAGAGCCCGAGTACAAATAAAATTTACTATTATATAATGGATATTGCAATGCAAATGATTGCAATAATAGCAAATGATTTAAAATAGCACACTTATAAATAAATTTATTTTTATCTCCGCTCGAAATTCTATTGTTGTAAATCAAATTCAAGGTTGAAAAATCAGAAATACTTGAATGTCAAGCGAAGCGTGCCCTTACTTTTTTACTTTCTCTGAAATCATTTTATACGATTAATTTGAAAATTCACTATAAAATTTTGCTAATGTTAAATTGGCGATTGCAATTAAATAAATTTTTATGCAAATTTATCATGATCTATATTTTACCTATAGTCGTAAAGATAACGATAGTTGAGATACAGAGGTCGAACCCAGTGTAGGGTATAGTGTGGGGGATCAGCTTTTGGCAGTTTTGCCGCCCGCCAATCGTAGGTAGCTTTTGCTCCATCGGCGGCTTTAGCTGCTGCTGGCGCTGCAGCCTCGGCTGCCTCTTCTGCAGCTCCATCGGCTGGTGCCGATTCATCTCCAATGTCCCATGGCGCTTCTTCGTCGTCCCACATGCTCACGCGCTACCTGCAAGCATATCGACAGCGTCTTCAGCGTGTATATAGTTTAACGAGAAAGAGCGTCAAGAGATTCCTGGCGTGGCACTCGTGCCGATCTATTGATTGATCAAGAGCCGTAGGCTAAATTGAGGATTGATCGCGGCTTCATACTGAGAGCGGTAGTCTATTTACGAGATCGAGTGCCCTCAATTTTATTTTTTTATTCTTAATTAGAAAGTTTTAAAAATGTTGCAAAATTTTTATCTAAATTTCTTCTAAAGCTTAATTCTTATTTTTCCTCGAAATAAAAATTAAAAAATCTTTTACTTGTAAGTAATTTGCAAATTTTTAAATACAACTTTTAGTACAGCTGATTAATAAAGATTTTATTTTTATTTACCAATATTATCTTTCTTCAGTAACAAATGTAAAATTATTTGTTATTTCCATGAAAATTTTTATTTCCTTAACAATTATAATAGTATTTTGAATATTTAATTACACCTTTTACTAATCTTCATTTTAACAAATAATTAAAGAAACAATCTTGTATTAATTATAATTTTTAGAATATAAACTTATTTTTGTAAATTTATCTAAAAATATTTGGTTTCATTTTGTAAAACCTTTATCGCAATTTAAATAATTTATTATATTTTAAAAAAGCATATTATATTGTCACTGTGTAGAAAAATGAATTTTTATCTAGTTGAGTACATTCGTTGATCAAAAAGTATTATTGATCACTCGCGAAACTCGAGTTAACTGAACGTCACGCAAATAAATATTTTAAAATCCAAAAGCACTTCATTCAGTAAAACTCAACGTAAGCGAAAAATGCAAAAATTATCTAGCACAATGCTTCACTTATCACGAGGTAGTAAAAACAAGAAAAAAAACAGCCTCACTTATAAAACACAAAAAATACGATGTATTTATCAGTTTCTAACTTCCAAATAAAGAACCAATGAATCACCTTAAGTACGAATTGCGCGAAACTGGCACTAACTTATTTTTCTGCTTCCTACCGACAACCAGCCCACTTGGACGTCTGACTTCCAATCAGATCGGCTTGAGCACTGCACTTATCGTATACCACGCTTTTATTTTAACTTATAACATTTTCGGTTGCACCCCTCCACTCAACTTTAAACGCAGCTTTGTTAGGTCGAGTGGGGATGAGCTTACAAGTATTTTTTCTCAATCGTAAGACTGCCGTTGCACCGATTTTCACCCTGACCGCTTGAAGACGGTTGGACCTTGCCCTACCATGCGCCTGAATAATTTTCAATGACAGGTTTACCATGATCGTGTTTTGATAAAGAATAAATTTGAGTAACAAAAATGCAACTTAAATATTTGTGCAGCAATACTTCTATCAAACTTTTCTTTCTCAATAATTATGTGAGTAATATATTATTTAATTCTATATTATACTCTAATAACAAAAAAGCTGATTTAAATTTAAAAAATTTTTTTTAATTTGCATAAATGCTTAATCAGCTCTTTTTTAGCAGTATATTTTCAATATTCTTACTCATAAATATTTGTTTATATTATTTAATTAAATTAAATTAGTTATGTATAGGTTCAACTTTTATATTATAAATTTTATGACTGGTTTTATATAAATTAGTTAAAAAAATAAAAATAAAATATTGACAAATAAATCGCATGCATCATCTAAGTAAGTTATTTAAAAAAAAGTAATAATTTCAATTTGTACACTGAAAAAAATTTGGGCTCGGAAATATTCGATTAATATAAAATTCTTTCACCTCAAAAAGAATATCAGATAAGTATATATTTTTAAACATAACCTATTCAAACAAATTATTTTCATAATAAAAGTACCTAATTCTTTGTTTTTATGTTAATTTTTCAGATAGCTATAAGGTTCAGCAAATACAGGATAACAGCATTTAGCTATGTCATAGCGCAAAACATTATTGTATGACCACAGTGGTAAGTACAATAAAATAAGCGTCAATTTTTAAGATTTTGTGGACTATGTCCTTAAAAATTAGTAAATAAAATTTTAAAGACAAACTATGTTTCTAATAAGTGTATTTTTTATATACACATTATTATTAAAGATAATAAAGATATTTTGTATGAAAAAGTACAAATATTTTAGGAAAAACTATGTAAATTAATGTTATTTTTAGAAATAACGTTAATTTTCAAAATTATAAATTTATTATTAAAAATTACAATAAATTATTTTATTTTAATTTTAATAAACTGTACTTTTATAGTAATTTTAATAAAAATTATCGTTTTTTAAAAGTATATTATTATAACTTTTACTAAATTTATAAATTTTTGTTTAATAAACAATTGCAGATGAGATCTCAATGAGATTTACATTTGAGATTCATATGAGATCTCAATGAGATCATGTCTTAAAATCGCTATTAGATCTATATGAGGTCTATATGAGATATTTACATGAGGTTTATATGAGATCTATGTGAGATCTCACCTGAGATCTCATATGAGATCTCGTATAATATTTTCACGCGGGTATAGACTTGAAATTTTTTTATTTTAAAGCATACTGATATTATTTTAATATATTTTAATATTATGTGGGTACTAGAGGTACTTCAAAGGTTCTGAAATGGAATTTGACTGAAACAAGAAGTCAAATTCATGATCAGTCGAGAACCTGGACGAAGAGGACATATCTCAGGATTAAGACAGTGTTAGGTCCTGTGGCTGCACATATCATCTCTATATGTGCCACAGGTAAGTCTCTGTGAGTTTCAGGGGAATCCATGACCCTAATGTTATGGACACTTCTTGTAAATAACAATAATAGTATGATGTATTTTTTTGTCCAGCTTCTGAATAAATAAAATCACTTTTGATAATTAGATAGCTTAGTTTTTATAATTTTACATCTGGAATGAATCTTTTCTTAATCTGTTTTTTTTTATCTCATCTTCATGATTTATTAATAGTCAACGTTTTCCCTTTGTTGTTTGTTTTAAAAAATATGACCACAACCGTAGATGTTAATAAATTTTCTTTTCAGTATACATAGCCGCAAAATTCGCTTTTGCGTCCTGGTTTTGCGGACGCAAAACGCCATTTTCGCCTATCGGCCGAAACATTGCAATTTCCGGACATGTATTCGCGAAAATGGCATTCTGCGTCCCCAATACGAGGACACAAAACCGAATTACGCGGCAAATTATACTGAAAAATAATATTCATAACACGTCTGCAAGAGATTTTTTTTTCGGCCTCGCACAATCTCTGGGATACTCGGCTTTGCTGGTCCCCGTACCCGGTGATTGTACTCGGCCGCAAAATCGCATTTTGCGGACTTGTGATGAAAAATACTATTCAGATGAATAAAGGAATGAACAAATTTTGAAAAGGAAAATCCCGCAACGATATTCATACAGCAGCTTAATCAATATATTGATTAAAAAATTAAAATGAGATATCGTTAATGCTGAAAATGCATATTGTCATTGGTTATATAATCTTAAGTGAATGCAACTGCAACAAAACGCATAGTATAATCAGCTTTCGCAGTTTATTGAACAGAAACTGTCAGGCTTCGCTTAGTCGAAAAGGAAAAATTAAATTTACTGTTTCAACAATGAAGGGCTTTATTATTTTTGGATTATTGTCGGTGTGTCTTGTTGGAGTCTACAGCGTAAGTACACTCTGAAAGATAAAATTGAATACGTGCTTATTTTTATACATGTTTCATTCAATCTTTCGGCTATTTTGAAAATAAGTGTAGTAACAATATTTGCTTATATTTTTCATGTTTTTAAAAGTGATTCATTAAAAAAATTTATTTCATGAACACTACTTATGCAAATAAATTTAAGAATAGCAATTAATAAAATATTATCAACAGGACTTGGTATCAAAAACAGATGCAGACGCAAGATCTAAGTGCATTGCGGAGTCGGGAGTGGATCCCAGTAAGTAATAAAAAAAATGAAGTACTTGTTTAGACACATATATCTTATGTAAAATCTTTTAATTAATTAATGAAATCTTAAATGATTTATAAATAAATATATCAAGAATTACTAATTTTAGCAATTTAATGCCTATACAGATAATTTATTTATAAATTATTTACAGAAATCTTAAACGAAATGAGAGAGAAAGATAAGTTTATACAAGATGAAAAAATTGGATGTTACTTGGCCTGCATTTTGAAAAGTGAAGGAGTTGTAAGTTTTATTTACAAAATATTTTTATTTTATAATTTGTAGATAAAGGAAACAAATTAATATTTCAAAATATATTTGTTATAGTTTGATAAAAATGGAGCTATTAAGAGCTATCACCTGAATTACCCAAACGACCCGAAGGCAAAAGAATGCGCAGATCTTCGTGAGTATTGAACTTATATATAAATGCTTGATTTGCAACGTTTGATTGTCCACTTACATTATAAATGATTTTTTGTAGTTGGTAAGAACGATTGTGAGACTGCAAATAAAGTAACAAAGTGTTTATTCAACTTTATTCAGACAAAACAAGAATAAACGACCGATTGTGAATTACAAACAAATAATAATATTGTAACAGTATATTATTATTACATTTTATACATGATTTACCAATTATACCATGTTTTAATTTTTTTAATTAATTAAATTGTATAAGTGAATGTATGCCACAAAGATCGATTGTGAATGCGCCATCAACGAATTCTATAATAATTTTGGGTCGGAAGATTTATAATTAAGTATTGTTATATAAATAATTTATTTTAAAGGGACTTAAAAGTAAAATGATAATTAAGCGCTGATTAATTATTTTTAATGTTTGTAAAATTTTCATTTTGCAACTAAATTAAGATTTCAATAAAAACACTAAATTATTACCAAACCGTAAATTAAATATCGGTACAAACTGCGAATTAACGATTTTTTGCCGATTCGCTGCAAAGCCCACCGTATAATTAATTCCAGGTGAACTCCGCGGTGTCCGTTGTTACCCGAGCTACAAAGTGTTATCTGTACAAATTTTGTCACGTAGAATCTCAGTCGAGGGATTTTTCATGTGTATTCTAACAGGTGTGACATAACTTATCTACTTTTTTACAAGAAAAATATCCCTTCATTTTGCTTTCTCATAGAGAAAGTTTTGGAACGATGAAATTTTTCGACTCATATTTTGACGTAGAAGTACATTTTTAGGTTCAGAGAGTCCAAAAAAGTAGTTTTTAAAAAATGTCCGGATGTATGTACGTATGTATGTAGTATTCTTCCCCCTTAACTACTTTTAAACGACACCGTGAATTCGCTTCAAATTTTGTTTCATTTTATTTTTGTGAGGGGGCTTGAAAATTTCAAGTATTTCTATAGATTAGTTTTTGTTTTATCGTCAATTTTCGATTTTTAAAAAATTTTTGAAATTTTTAATGATAGGATTGATATTTCAATCGAACAAAAACATTTTAAAGAGCATAAAAATACCTATGATTTCAGAGAAAAAAATGACTAGGCCTTATGGTTCATTTGTTTTTAACAAAAATGTGTTTTTTTTTTTTAAATTATAAATTAAATTAATTACTCTGAACAAATTTTTGGCAATTAACAATATGTAGAACTATAATCTATACAAATTTCAAGCGATTTTGTCAATTAGTTTTTGAGTAAAAGGCTGAAAACTGAAAAAAAATGAGATTTCTATGTCCAAAGATTACGAAAGTAAAAATGCTTTAATTTAAGTGAAATTGTGGAAATAGTTATTATTTCAAAAGATATGAAGGTTTTTTTTCAATTTTTTTAATATCTGTATCTTATTAAATAATCGGTCTTTTTCAGTGATCGACTACTTATTTTCTTTGTCTTTAACTAAATTTTCAAAATTAAAAAGAATTTTTAAAATTCATGAACTAGTTTTTGTTTTATAACGATTTTAAATTATATATGGTATTGCAATTATATATATATAACATATTACAGTCATATTATTATTATTATTATTATTATTTTACTATGATTGTTTATATTAGTTTCAGTAATATAGTTAGATAAAATTCAATCCATGAAATATTAAAATTTTTTTTGTTTTATTCAATTCTATTTTATTTTAACTAAATTTTTTTATTTAATTAAGATTTTTATCTTACTAAGATGCATCTTGGAAAACAAAACCTATTTTGTCATTGGTTCAGGCCACCTCATTTGTAGGTTGAGAGGCATGGAATTATCGGGAGTGCAGGTTAGGGAATTACTGATACTGTTCTCGGAATCAGTATTGAGTCTGGAGGTCATCCTGGACTTTACACTCTCTTGACAAGGCTTATTGATGCTCTGACAAATAAGTTCAATAGAAAACTTTATAGTTTGAGATTCTTCCATAAATATACCTTTTAGCCTCTGCTTAAAACTGGCCAATGCTCTTCTGTTTCCCCAGCTCGATTACTGCTTCATAGTGTACTTTAGATGCACCATTACACATAAAATGCAGAATACAGATAATTTTAAATTCAGGTATCAGGTACGTGATGGGTGTTGGGGAAATTCATCGTATCACCCATCATAGGATTGTATTTCAACGCCTCTTCCTCATGATCAAATGATAATACCCCTGCTTCGCGCCAGAATCCGCCAGAATTACCACACTTTTAAAGCCAAAAACTGAACGCACGGACGTCCAGCACCGCCACCGCGGCTCTCTCGCACCAACACCGCTCGCCGATCCTCATTCCTTTTCTTTGTGCCAAAGAGTTCGCCGCGTTTGGCCACATCGATAAAAAGGTTTTATTTAATCAGTTTTTATTTTTACAGAACGGTCGTTTTTTGTAATATTTCGTCATTTCTGGGAAGTGCAAATATTGTTTGGATGAGTGTTGTGATTGAATTTTTGGGTACAAGAGAGATTACAGCTGCATATGCGACGAATTTTGTTCAGGCTCTATCCTGTTCAAGATACACAGCCTATCTGTGTTACCGAATCAAAGGAAATCCCATAATGTCTTATCAGACTATATCCTGATTAAGAAATACAGTTTTTTAACTGAAGTCCTGCAGCTATTTACTGAGTTCAAATTTTTTCTGGACAGGCTCCAACCTGATCAATGAATACAGATTTTATCTGTGTATATAAAATTTGATTAAACTCAAATAATTTATTGCCAGGCTCTAGTGGCACATCGCCCCTTGTTAGCTTTTAAAAAGTCTTTCTTTCTGCATAGCGAAAATATTGATTTAATTAGGCGTTTAAATTAAAATGTTCTCAAAAATGTTTTCTGTCTCTTTCTGCTTTAATTTCTTTTCCTCTATCTCTCTCTGCTTTATTACCTTCTCCTCTTTTATTTTTTTCTCTCGCATTAATCCTCTGTCTCTCTTCTATTAACACAAACCGTCTATCTCTTCTTCCTTCTCGTTACCTCTATCCATTTCTAGTTTGGTTAACTCTTCTATCATTTTTGTGATTCGTTTCTTGCTTTCTTCTCTTTTCTCTCTCCAACTTTTCTAGGCTTTTCTTATTAACTACTTTCAGAGTTTCTATTTTCTCTTTGATTTCCCTTATCTTCTTTTTAAATTGATTGTTTTCTTCTAATCTTTTTCTCTTCTCAATCCCTAGCTCTCTTTTTAGCCCCTCCATTTCCTTCTCCAGTTTACTTATTACCTTTCTTACGCCGAATTCTTCCTCTCTTTATTTTCTGTGGTCTCTTATATTATTTAAGGTTTCTAATGGATATTTTAAATAAATATTGTTATCCGATTGATCTAATCCTTTATGAGTAGCATAATCAATACTAAAATATGTTTTAATTTCACCTTCCAGTAACTTCAAAATTTTATTATTTA
>JAWWML010024674.1:0-15194 GCA_035047165.1 Ormyrus rosae
TTAAACTAAAAATAGTAATTAAACAAGTTTGTCGTATGCGCCAGTATACTGGTTTTCCGGCCCTCTAAAGGTTAATAAATTTGTAACCCCCCTCTATTTTCGAAAATACTACTCAAACAAAAAAAAGGTTCAGACAAAAGTTGCAGGGTATGGTCGTGGTCAAAGTCACCGTTGGATTGCTAATTCAAAACCCTGCAACTTTTGTCTGAACCTTTTTTTTGTTTGAACAGTATTTTCGAAAATAGGAGGGGGGGGGGGGTTCCAAACTTTTTGAACACCCTGTATAATTGCGAAATTTGTTAACTGTGACAGCTGAGCGAGCGCAGTATAATTCTTATAAATCATTTAAACTCTAAAAGAATATTGATACCAATGAAATAATTTTCAGACAAGACAGTTCTTTCTTGTTTATACTTAGCAGTTTAGTAAGAAAAAACATAAAGCTGTAAAACGGTATTCTAATACATATTAAGAAAAGTAAAAAAGTTTTTTTTTACCAATTGGATTTTCAATGATTTATAGAATGACGAAAAAATGTTTTGATTAAATTAAAATTGCTTCTTGTATATTCGCCAGAAATAAAAAAATTAATTTCCGCTTCCTTTGTTACACAGCTTCAAAAATCATTTGCAATCAAGAAGTGACTAATTCTGGTGTTTCCAATGACCTTGTAATTGTTATGTTTATTGGACTGAGAATTTTCGTTGGTCGATAGAAAAAGGTCGATGGACTTGTAACGACACTTTTATATATACATATAGAAAAAGTTGTTTGGTGCGATTGAAGAAAATAAATCGATATAATACTGATCAGAATAATGGCTTTAATAATTACTTTAAATAACATTGAATTAGTCTTTTAAGGATGTAGAAAATAAGAGTTTTAAAATAGCGGCAGTCGCAGATTTAATTAGTGTAATTATTAATGAATTAAAAGTAGGCAGAATTTGTTTAGATTCGAGTGAGAATGAAGCAAGCCGTTGACCTGCGAGAGAGAAGAAATGTTCTGGGGAGTGTATTGCTTCCCAAGTTGTTGGCGATGCTCGCGCACGTGTCCGCCTTCGAGAGTAACCAAGCGAGCTTCGGTTACGCTCGGCCGAGCTCGTTTCCTCGCGGTCCGCGCAACAGCGTGATGTTGCTCTTTTTTTAACGCAGCGTCCGGTTCTTTTAGATTTCTAGTTATTTCTATTATTTTTAAAATATTTAAAATATTTGAATTTTCTTACAAGTTTAAGTACTGAAAACACAGTAGGATTTAATTTCATTACAATTTGAATAAACGTCTTTGCAGGTTGAAAATAATTTAATATTTTTTTTTATATCAAGGAGACTCTAGTTCCTGATTTATCGTAAATCTTTAAGTATAAATTAGTAGTGAAGATTGAAATAATTTTGAACGTGGAATCAAGTAGTATATTCATTTGTAACAAAAGTTAAATTTTAATTTCAACAATTTTTCTTAACAAAAGCTTCTGAGAACATTTATTAAATTAAATAATTCATAAATTTTTAGTGCTAAAAACAAGTGATTAAAAACGAGTGAGTGCTGCGGCTGATGTCTCGTAAATTGAATAGGGAGAACATGTTGCTGCTCGGTCGAGTCGGCTAAGGCGCTGCTCCGGCAGCGTCTTGTCGACTGGGTCGGAGTTCGAATCCCGCAAGGAATTTTTTTTCATTTCTTCTCGATTTTCCCATAGTCCTTGTGTTGCTTGTGCGCGAGCTTTAATTAGCGCATTGGGCGTCAAACAGGACTAAGAGCAAAGCCGCACTCCAAAGCCAGTATCCACGCTGACTCCAGTGGTTTGGGTATCGGATTTATCGGCGACAAATTTTTTTGCAATTCCAAAATAATAATAATAATTTTTCAAACGAGTTCGGTTAATTTTTATTTATGTAAAATAATCTTTGAATGCACTGGTAAAATGCTTGAAAGGAGTGATTAGATAATGGGTCCGTGCTTGCGTCACGGCGCAACGTCAGCACCTTGCGCGGGAAAAAATACGGCGTGGCTTCCGCAAAATATCCCATAAAATAAAAGTTTGCTGCTGACGTTTTACGCGACGTCACCCCACTGCCTCCGGTGATTATCCGTTAATAAGCCCGCGTCTCTATGATGAGCTGTAACCTCGATCTAGAAATAGATGTCGTCGAGTTAGAGTTGGACTTGAGATGAAAGTGGAGGCTGGATTAATTAAGCAAATGTTTCTTTATCTGAATTCAAATAAAAGTGCACTTTCTTTTCTTTGCTTTTCGAATAAATTTTAAATAAATAGTACTCAAAGTTAAAATCATCTTTTCAAAGATTTATAAATAAAATATTTGATTTTTAAAAATTTTTAGTTTCACACAAAGGCACTCTGTATACTTTGTTTATTAATACTTTCTTAATTCGGTTATTGACAAAAAAAGGATTGTTTTTCTGAAATGCCCATTTCTCATTATGTAAGTGATTTCAAAAAAATAACCGAGTTATAAATAGCAGGACAAGCCACTTTATAATACAATTAATTAATATGTCGAAACATATGTCAATAAATAATATTTCATTATCTATAATTGTCCTTTTTTTAAAATAAATTAACGAAAGTCAATTACTATAATACTACCATTCAAGGACATTGAATGTTCAGAAAACGTAACAAGAGAAATCTCGAGTTGCAAATAAGTTGCCTTTGAGAGTGTACATTTTCAAATGACTCACTACCAGTCGCATCCAGTGAAAAATACATTTTCCGGATAACACATTAACGGTCGAGGTGAATGAAAAAACCGTTTGCTGGAATGACGCAAGAAGTTTAGAATAGATATCTCTGTTGCCTCGTACGAGCCTTGCTTTCTTTTCCTTTTGTTATTACATCAAGTGGAAAAGATTTAAATTGGAACATCATTTTTATTACAACAATGAAATTCTGTAATAAACTTGGATGTATTTTAAAAGGCTAAAAATTTTAAAGGCTTTGGAACGTTATTTTAATTATACACGATAAGGTAATATCAGTTCATCGCTTGATTATATATGATTTTAGATATATCCAAATACTGATTTATTTATTTATTTATCTACCAAGGTAAGTACAGATTAAGTAATTACAATACATTACAAGTAACTTATTTAGTGTCGTTTCTTTTGTTCACACATAGCATTATGAAATAAATAATTGAACAGATGTAGACTAAAGTTTAAAATTTTACTCAGATTTTAAAATTCTGAAATTTAAAAAAAAAAAATTCTGTTGCTTTTAAATTGATATTTTTAAACATAATATAATTGATGGATGGAGGAGGTCAGAAAGTGCATTCACTGTAATTGACACCCACGTGAAAGTTTTTATCTACTATCAATAAATAAAAGACTGTAAAGGTTAGCGTATAAAAATAATTCATTACATAGAGTTTCAGATAAAGATTGATTGTAAATTCGTGCGGATAATCGATAAGCTTCCGGCTTTATATAAAATTAAGAATTATCGAAGTGGCAAAAGAAAGATTCAAGCAATTTCCATGAAACTCTGCGATGAGGTTCTTTAGTTTTAAAAAAACTATTATTATAGGATATGTTTAGTTGTACAATTGTGTCGAACACGTGCAATGCACTCGTAACTCGAATTAAAATGCAAAAGTCGTTCAATGTCAGTCATGTGATATTCCTCCTGCAGCGCAATGGCGCTTGAATTAACCAAGTAAAACCGACTAAAACCGAGTAATGAACGGAATATAGAGTAATTAAAAACCTATTGAAGCCAAGTTTTTCTTTAAGCCGACTAAAGGGTTTAAATTAATTTTTAACCATGTCTAATAATGTTAATTTTAAGTTTGTAATTGTCGATTTGCCAATAATTATCGAATTATAAAAACTTGGCATTTGACTGGAACCAAGATTTTTAAGTTTTCAAATACTTGGTTGATTGATTGAGACTTTTAGTATTTACTAAATGTAGCGTGAATGATAAAAATATTGTTTTGTATATTTAAATTTCTATGAAAAAGGGGAGGGGAAAAAAAATAATGATTTTTCCAGCGTGTAGGAAATTCGGCAATAATAATTGATCTTTCGCAGTGCGTGGAAACACGTGGAGCGAGGCAGTCGACTTTTCCGCGAACAATGAATTATTCTATCGGCCATGTGACTTTGGTCTCGTGCAATGCGACGCATGACGATGATAATTGCCCCGATGAAAAGTTCACAGATACGCTCTGCTGGGGACATAGTCTTAATAAAAGCCGACGCCTTTTTTTATTATTCCTTTCTTGGACCAATTGACATCCCCGGTTGAGGAATTTTTTTATTCTGCTTCTTGTCGTGGATGGAAAATTTTAGTTAACTTGATTTAAAATAGTCAATTTTTTAAACAATTATTCGTTAAAAGAAAAAAACGACACATGATTTTTTGTCCAATAATCACATTTTAATATTGCCTTATATGTATAATATATACACGAACGTAATTATAGCGCATATACCTAAAAATTTTTCTATTAAACAAAATTAATTAATGGACTTTTGTATTAAGGATATTTTGTCTTTCATAAAATATTGTTTTCAATCAAGAATTTTGAACAATACCTATATGTATAAAGAAGAAAATGTGAAACTTGAAAATATTTGAGTACTTTCAATGAAATCTTTTTTTCTTGAGCAAAAAATTGAATGGTTAAATTAGCATCCGATCAATGCTTTTATTATTAACCCAGCTGTCTCTCTCGGTTAATGGAATATCGATCATTAAAAAGTGAATAAAAAAATATTGCTGCTCCGGGCTATAGACGTGTCGTGTCAGTCTGCTGGGGGGCTGACGCATCTCGTTTTTTTCCTCGGCGCATCTCATCACACGACGCCATCACTTGAGTTACTAATCATTCTGTTGACTGTCTCGTGGATATCCATACCACTGCCTTCCTTTGCCACATTTGAATGAATCGAATTGCATTACGCTGAGATATCTGGTTGCAGCTGGTTCGAACGATCTTTTACCTTTTCGCGGCTGATTACTGGCAGGCTTTATGGAGACGCGGAAGCTCAAAGAGATCTAGGTAGATCTAGTCGGGCTCTAGTTTTCACCGTGTCAGAGCGCACTGATTCTATTACTGGAAACTTACTTTATTGGACAATTGCCCTTAACCGTCTTTACCTACCGTAAAAACTTTCAATTCATCGCCTGTTTTAGAAAATTTACTGAAATAAGGCAGATTACATATATATATATATATTTTTTTTTCAGATTTTATTTCTTCTTTGCATAATTACCCACAACAGGATCGACGTTACCTAAATCTAAACTTTAGAATAATCCTTGTTTTACTTTGTTCCAGAGGCTTCCTTTGTTCCAGGGAAATATTTAAGATTCTTTAGTGACTAAAAATTTATAGGTTTAAAATAAATTGAGATTGTGAGAAAGGAAGAAAGAGTTCCTCCGCTGTTGGTGAAGGGTTTCGATCGCCATGTACTGCAGAGGTTCTCAACTAAGAACTGATTGTTTGTATTTGAATCGGATGTAGGGAGAGAAGAGGAGGTTTAAGATTAGGAGAAAGCCCTAGTTGCGAAGCGCAGGAGCATCGAACCTGAATTCTTAGTGAAAAACTGCTCTCTCGGCAGCAGCAACAGGTCCGACGGGTTCCTGCGCCGCTGCTGCTATTTCGGTTTCGCCTCGCTGCGTCGCGAGAGCTCCAATTACCATTTAAGCCCACTTCTTTCTTTTTAAGCAGGAGAACTGCAATGTCGCTGTCGCTATTTCAAGCTACTCTGCTGCCTTTTCGGATTGGAAATGTATCAGTTACAAAAGACTTTTTATTATCCTTAGCGGTTGACCTTGAGCTGCCGCGATACCAATTTTCTTTTTTTTTTAGCGGATGTGCTGCACTTGTCTCTTATGCCAGAGAAGCTAAGTCGTCAGTCCTAAGATAATAAATGAAGATGCTTTTGCAGAATAAGAAGAAAAACGAGCCACTGCTAGACATTTTATAAACATTAACAATTCGAGTGCGCAAAGCCCTGAGTGACAATGATGTCAGACGCGAAGACGCGTCTCAAGGAAGAATGAAATCCGGATGATACCGACTCTCTTGGGGATCTCTTGATCAATCTGATGCAAGTCCAGCGATTCTATTCGGATGAAGGTTAAAGATTTGCGCTCATTTTAATTGACTAAGGCTTAAGTTAATTGACTTTTCTCAAGCTGTTAGTTTTATATATTTTTTAAACAAAAATCTAATACATAAAATTTTTTAACTGATTTCAGAGTTTTCGTGCAAACTGCTTGGGAGCAGATCGAGATCCTAATAAAAAACTTGTATTGACGATAAGAAATGATAAAAGGATGCTGACGTTGATGAATGCGTGTCGTTACGTAACGATATATAATAATTTAATAGAAATGTCGATGCGTAGTGCAAAGCCTGGAAACTAAACGAAATCTTTCTGGATGGTTAGCATCTCGGCATAATCTGTTGCGCAATGAAGGCATTATTTTGCGCGCGAAAGAAAGCTCTAAACAGCATCCAGCAACTCAACTTTCTTGCCCGAATCGTTGCTTAATGCAGTGCATCAATTCTAAATCGTTATGTAAATGTCTTGTAACCGACTTTTTCCTTGCGCCGAGCAGCCAAGCCGATGTCTTCTTTCTTACGTGCGAGCTCCTATCGGGAGAGATAAATCTAATTTTAGAAGGCATATTATTTTACAAGTCGAGTTCAAAAGTTCAAACTGTCAAGTATAAAAGAAATCATTAAAGGACTCTTAAATTTAAAACAAGAGATAAGCTCTGAGAATAAAGCTGCAATACGCATTAAACGGAATAAAAAAGCTACGAAATTCTGCTTATTATCTGCGTACAGTCGTTAATAACAAGTTTAAAGTACACGCGAGAACGTTTCTTTGCCTGAAAAGAATCAGGCGATAAGTGAAGAAGTATTTCTGTCAAATGTTGTTCAGTGTTGAATGATAATCATAAATCCAAGGATAAGATAAAAAATGAGCGAGTTTGAATAAAAATTGTTGACTCTTGCATCGTTAATCCTTGAGGCGATAGTTTGGCGGCAGGTTCAAGCTCGACTCCTTTCGCCAGCCGGGGGCTAATCAAGTCGATTGGATGATTCTCCGCGGCCAAGTTCCGGTAGCCCCGTCGGGAGCAAAGCTATAATTAAAATACGCGCATCCGTGCCGGCTCGTGCTCGATTTTTCTCGAAGAGCAGCCTGCGCGGCGGCGAACAATAGTTGCGCAGTTCCATTGGCTTACTTTTCTTTAATCACTATAAAAAATAAAAAAGAAAATAATTTAAACAAGCTGCAGTTCCAGCGCACTCTTTTCTTATCAACTTGCAGCCCAATTAATATGTACTTTTTCAAGAAAACTTATTAAAACTCTCTATAATATATATAAATCGTAATTTTGAGATTTTTTCGAGGCCTGTAACGTACGTCGTACCTATTGTCTCATGAACGTGTCACGTGGACAGACGTTCTTGTCTCAACTGGATAACCGGCATCACTAATTGCAAAAGAGAGAAAGTTTATTGCTACGATATTGTAGTTGTTACTCAACTCTCCGATTAGATCGTGATCGTTCTTTCCTCTGAAAATGATGAGCGAAAAGCTATTAGCATGAAAATGGAGCGGACGGGCTGTTGACTTGGGTCAGGAGATGAAGGCTTAGATAATTTTTAGCTACGTCATATTAACGAAAAGCCAGGATCGAATCCGTATAAAAGGTTGCGCTCGTCGTTGAGGCGGAAGCGCAGCTAGGCCGGAAATTGGGGCCTCAGGATGTCAGATAATCAGCACAGCCGGGAGGAGGAGAATAAATCAACACGTCTCTTGCTCGCGAATTGCTTCCGTAAATAGCAAAAGATTTTCTTATCGACTTGCGACAAAAAATAATTTTTCTTTAAATAATGTCTCAAAAGGAAGCTTATTTTACAATTAATTCAATTACTGATTGCATTATTCCATCAACAAATTCATCAAACTTGCGTTGCTTAATAGAAAAGACAATATTTACGTTTGCGAAATTCAAACTACAATCTATTCAAAATATAATTAAAAATTTGATAAAAAATTCTCTAGCATTAATCGCGTTCGGGAGAGGTTTCATTTTTCTCGGGCGATTTTACGCTCGCAGTAAAATATGTGACAGCCATTATAAATTTCGATTATTAATTTTAATTCAATAAGAACATTTCACCTAGCTGAGACGAGTTGGATAGAAGAACTCTCTTCAAACCGAAGATCGTTTCTTAAAAATTCAACCGACATCTGCGCATACATCCCGTGTAAAAATATTAGTGTGATCAAGGTCTGGGGTAGATCTGGCTCAAAAAGTCTGTTATAAGTCTGGTGTAAGTCTCACACAAATCTGGCTACGGCTACTATCCCAGACTTATGTCTTTCCTCCAGGCATTTTCCCTAATATTGAAAATTGCTTTAAAAGCCTCGCAGATTAACGAAATAAAAAGTAATTATAATTCATAATTCATAATAAAAAAAATAAATAAATAAATAAAATTTCGGACCAGTATTCGAACGCTTTTTTTATCGCTGAGCTATTTATTTGTTTATGTCATTAAAATTATATGTAGGTTAAGAAGTGCGACAGCAGAGCCGGCCTGTCTTGGTGGTCCTGATAGTAGGTTATAACCTACTATCTATAATCTTAATTACATAAACAAATAAATAGCTCAGCGGTAAAGAGCTTGCCTGAAGAGCGGAGGCTCTGCGCCGTAGCCCGTTTGGTGAAAGATCTGGTAAAAATTCATGTTTTAATCGAGTTTTTGAAATAATCAACTTTGCTTTACGCCGTTCGGTAGGTACTATAATTACCTAGGATAATCCGTTTCCGTTCAAACGATATCAGTTGTTTTCAGTGCCGGCTTGATGTCATTATGTGGCAGATTTTCGTATATTTAATTTTTTTGTGCTTTAGTGACTCTGTGCACTAATTTTATTGTGTATATGCATAAGTGCTTGTATATAAATGTACATATACGTATTTTTGAGTGGATATTTATACATTATACTAGCAAATCTAAACCAAAAGTGTATGCAAAGTTTGAAAATGCGAAAAAAATACTATTTTTACATTAATGTCCATTTTTAAATGGTTATATCTTGAAATTCATTTTACTAAAAAGAATTTTGAAGCTAATGCGAACATCTCGTTATTTTTATTTGAATATTAAAATCGATGTAGTAGGACCTGAAATATCTCAGTTTGGAAATGGTCAAGTTTTCGTACAAAATTACTCCCTAAGAATGAGCCTTAATACTTAGGAGGATGAAATTTTTTTTATAAATTATTCTTTTATAAAATACTAGATCCTACAGTGGACCGAAATCATATCTTGTACAGTCAAATTGGTTTAGAGGACTTCGAGACATAAATTGACGTCATAGTATTATATTATAATGGTACGGATACTTGTAAAATAATATAATAATAAAATAATATACAAAATTATATTACAATTCTATTCTAACATTATGTTGAATAATTTATGTTTCGAAGCCCTTTAAACCAATTTGACTGTACAAGGTTTCATTTCGTTCACCGTAGGATCTAGTATTTTATAAAAGAATTATTTATAAAACAAAATTTCATCCTCCTAAGTATTAAGACTTAGGGAGTAATTTTGAACGAAAATTTGACCATTTCCAAACTGAGATATCTCAGGTCCTACTACAACGATTTTAATTTTCAAATAAAAATAGAGAGATATTCAAATTAGCTTCAAAATGCTTTTTAAAAAATTAAAATCAGTAAAATGAATTTCAAGATATTACCATTTACAAATGGACATTAATGTAAAAATAGTGTATTTTCGCATTTTCAAACTTTGTATTATACATTTTTGGTTTAGATATGCTAGAATAATGTTGACATCACTTCATCTACGGCAAGTTTTTTTCTTGTATTCTATACAAATTACAACTCGAGTTAATTTTCGTTATACTTTTTCAAATGTTTCAGAAAGCAGCAAAAACTTTTTGTGAAGAAAAAAGAGCGAAAAACAAGATGAAAATAAATAAAAGCAACAAAGTTTTCTTTGATTTGCATTGCATAATTACGATTGTCAAAAAAGCTGAGTGACTCGGATTTTGAAATTATCTAAATTTCAAAACAGCTTTATAAATGCAGTCATATGAAAACATGTTTCGATTCGGCGAAATTATCAGTTTCTATTTTTGACATATAAATTTTTACGTTTATTTTTAAAATATGTATATTGTCAAAGAGTGCAGATAAGGAAACAGCTGATAGTTGTATGAATTGAGGCCTCGACAAGAAACGTAAACAAGATTTCGGTGTTGATCGTCTGCTGCGACAAACTGATAATAAGAGAACATTCCGTAATTTAAAAAGAAACTGATTTAATAAAAGAATTAAAATACTAATGGTAGAGAAGTCATGGAAAATTTCAGTTTTTACATCTTTTGTCGTTGTAAATTTAAAAAAAATTTTAAAATCAGGACAAATATTTGCTGTTGCCAAAGTTAAAGGCAAAAGTCAAGGCTTCAGTTTCCTACAGATGTTTCTGACATAAAGGAAGCGAATGGCATTCTCGCAATCATCTCGGTGAGCGAGACAGGACTGGTGACTATTCTTCCTACATGAGTGTACACAAGTGTGAAAATAATTGATACAAGTATCTTCATTTAAAGTATTCTTTGCTGGTCTAATACTTTCTTTGTCTAGAAGAATCGCGCGATTTAAAAAACAAGTGATTCACTCGTTATAGAGAAGAGCAATTTTTTATTCAAGCAATATTTTGAATCTCGTAAAGTAATAAAATATTTCGTTGATTCTGAAAATCTTGATTTTAGTTGATATATTTATAAAATAAAAATGATTGTCTCTTGGTATTCCGAAGAGCAAAAGAGCAAAAGAGCAAAACCTTTCACTTGTAAAGCAGGCACGAAAAATGAGGAAAGATTAGATTGTCTTGGCTCGACTGTTGTCCAGTGCGCTCCACTTTCGACTCGCAATCCGGCTGCTTTTCTCCACGAGTCAGGCGTCAAACGGTGTAATTTTACTTGGCGCGCATTGTATTGTATTTCGCAAGTGAGCCGGAGCAGGCTTTAGCTTTGTTTATTTCTTGGCCGATTATTATTATATTGGTAAAGTTGTAAGACGTAGGTATGTAACAGGTAGTGTTAGAACAACAAGTTTAAAGAGAAAAGGCCGCTTGGCAAGGTCGTTGCAGGTAGGAGCTAAATGCGGAGCCCCTAAATTTAATGCGCGCGGAGCCCGAGCCAAGATTGAACTTCCGCTACCGAGGACATGAGGAGTCAAGGGATCAGAATGAAATCTGCGCTTTCTTCAGTTTACTCTTAATTCTCGTATATTTCGCTTAAATAATTAATAATACAATTGATGCGTAATGAGTAGAGAGATAGAGATAGAGAGAGAGAGAGAGAGAGAGAGAGAGAGTAAAAGTAACGAGAGATTACAAGATTCGGTCACAGGCGAGGGGCAGACGGGCACACGGGCACACACAGGAAGCGTCAGACAAGATGCACTCGCGCCAAAGTCTCCCCGATATCACAGACAATTAATCTTAAGAGCTAAGTGTCGATGCACTGCACTCAGATGTCCTCCTCCTCGACGATGGGCAGCGAGCTCTGGTGGAGGAGGGGGCTCGTCCTGGCGGTGAAGGCCAGGATCCAGTAGTCCAGGTCCTCCTTGGGGTTCTCGAGGATGAAGGTGAGGGCGAGCGGCGCGTCGCAGCCCTTTTGCCGGACGAGGAAGCCCTCGTCGCCGAGGCGCTCGATCGTCGTGTTGCGCAGGTTGAGGACGCCGAGGGGCCGGCCGAGCTTCTTCCGCGGGTAGATGACGGCAAAGTGCTCGACGCTCGTGCGGTAGACCTGGACCTGGACGGGCTGCCTGGACGGGAGGCCGCCGGCCCCAGGGCCCAGCAGGCTCATGCAGCCGCTCATGTTCTCCGTGTTCCAGCACGAGTCGACGTTCGACCGCTTGCTGCTGTCCATTTTGCTCTTGTCCAAGTGCAGAAAGTTCGTGTGCATCGCCACGTCGGCCGGCATCTTGGCAACTGACTGTCGAAAGCGTGGCTGCGCTCGTACTTATAGGCGCGCGCAGCAGCCACCGGGCAGCCGGCCCCCTCCCCGATCCAGCCACGATCAGCGCCTCTACTCTATTCTCGGCCAATTCACTTCGTTTCCACCCCTTTACCCTTTTCCTGACACGTGCGTTCCTGCCGAAAAACGCCTGCACGTGGAGCGCCACTATTACCCTCTTTCTACCTTCTTTCAGCCAATCAGCCAGCATTACATTATTACAATTTTCCTCTTTCACTTGTCGGAAAATATTATCATCATTTCCTTGAGAAAACATTTCTATTTCTGCAATTAGTCGAAATTCGCGAAAAAGAATTTCGGCTTTAACGTGCACGTGCTCCTTCGCATTTTCTCTTCCGATCGGAATTAATGACCACTCGCCATTGAAAAGCTTTGCCCTTTCATTTTTATAATAAAAATAACAGACAATTTTAGCATATTTACTTCGAAGAAGAAAAACAAAAGTGGAAAATAACTTGACGTTACCTTTCCCTGTCAATTATCCCTAGCTGTCAAAACAATAGCTGATACACGTCAGTTTATATACCAAGCTGATAAAAAAGCATAATATAGCACAGTATTTTCGAGAGATACGTGTGAATCAATCGGCCCATTACCATTCAATCGATCGGGCATAAGCCCGGAATTCGTACGAAAACAAGATGGGAAAACCGAGTTGACATCGATAATAAAAGAAAAAGGAGGGGCATCACTCCAGAACTTGCTTCTTTTCTTCAAAGTCAATGCTATTTACCTTTTAATTTAGCGAAGCATTAAGTTCAACGCTTTGGCTTTTCATAAATCTGAATGCGTGATCTTTGAAAATGAACTTTTCTTGATTAATGAATAAGAAAGCATTGAGTAGCTAAGTGTATAGGTGTATAGGTACTCGAAAAAAGGGGGCTACTTTATACGTACAGACTTTAGTAGAAAAAATATATCGAATCGAATGAAAATAGCGTTTTGCTGGCTTCTCTCCAAAACGCAGCCACGGATGTTAAATTGGAGATGACGCGCTGGGCTAGACATTATTCGACAGTCGAATAATTAATTGCTCTAATACTTTGGAAAATAATGACGCAGCTGTCATAAAAACCAAAGCCTATTTAATCTATGTGAACTTGAAACTTAGAAATTTTTCATTCGTTCAAATGCGTCACAAGTGCCACAGTCGAGAGGCTTTGCACTGATTTAAAATCTTATCTAGTATAAGATAAATCGACGTGGACGTATGATTTTCTATATTTTTTTTTGTTCAATCGAGTTACTACATTTTTTAAATGCTCAATTACAAATTTATTCAATACGATTAAAATAATTTCAGTTTACATTTATTTCTTTTGAAACTTTAAAGCACGTTTAATAAATTGTACACATTGAAAGGTATTAATTTGTATTATTTTTATTTGATTTTACAAAAAGATTCAACCGAATTTGTAAAAGCATTATTATACTCAAAAGAATTGCATATTATCCCGGAAAATTAATGAAAAGTATAAAAAACCCCTATATTAAAAAGGGCATTAACCTTGGGCTGCTGCATTTGTGTACTGATCAATCGTACATAATTTTCTTAAAAATTATTAACTTTCCTTTTTTTTATGCTTATTCAACAAGTAACAGAATAGTTTTTTCACGGGGACCACATATAACTCACGCAGCGTATTTCATCAATTTTTCAAAACTCCCTTTTGCAAAAACACCTTTTCGGTGAAAGAAATTCACCATAGGATGCATATTTTCTCGCTTACGATGAGCTATATACGGTATGCTGTGTTTTGCCTATTTAAAATATATTCTTTAAATTAAATAAATTAAAGTAAACTAAATTTAAATTATTGCGGGTTGAAAATGCTATTGCAGTTCAAATTGGTCAAAAACTGATAAAACGATTTTGTTCTTAAATTCATTTAAAAATATTGTAAATAACAAACACTGTTGTAGGTACTACATTCCTGTAATGACTCCCTAAATAAATTTGATCACCGAACTGACATAATTTCGTCTGCACCGTCCAGTTGATTCGTTTATTTTCGAGGCGTAGATTCAAAGAGCTCCAATATCCTATTTTCGAAGGCGAGATCGAACACCTGTGTTTACAACTGGTATATTACGCCATCAAAGTTGTTGAAACGTTTTTTTTTTTGTTGAAAAAGATAGAATCGAGTCGCTTTAATGACTTTTCCGTTTATCCGTGTATCGACACCTGTAATGAAAACGTAGAGAACTTTATTAAAATGTGCATCACTCAAATATTTGCCTTTCATGTTAAAAGTAAAATTAAAGCCCCAACTTAAGGTTAAAGTAGTTGGAATATTGCTCACTTAAAAAACATAACGAATTTACGAGTTTGTGTTGGCTGAACGGAAAGTTTTTCAAGTCAATAACCTAGATAAAAAGAGTGCAGTAAAAATTGTCAGATGGAATCTCAAAATTTCCATGTTTTCGAGCATGAGAAAGTATCGTTTGCGCGCGCAGAAGCAAGCACGTGTAGCGAGTCTAGTTATAGTTGAATAATATTTTCAATGCTTTATACAAGCCGTTTCAAGAACCAGAAGGAAAAGTAACTCGTGTGATGCGGTCGTGTTTACAGCGCGCTCTGCGATAAGAAAATTGAAAAAAAACTTAATTGAGCAGGAGGATTAAAATCTACGAAATGTAGTAGATTGTGAAAAGTTAAAGGTCGAAAAGGAGAAAAAAATTTCTTTGCTTTATCGCGGAGTCCGAGCTATTTTATAATGCCATCATCAGTTGTACGAGCTGAGAGCGCTCTCCTTGGCAGTTTTCGTGCGAAAATATGTTTACGACAGGCATTAGGCGCACGACAGTCTTCATGGCCTAATGTGCACAATAAACTGCCAAGCCTTAAGCGAGTAAGAGAGATAGCAGAACTCTGGATGCAAAAACTTGACTTTTTTAAATCAAATATGTTGATACACGGACAAGTTCGAAACGTTTTTCATTACTGAAACTTTTCATTTATTAACTTCCCCACCAAGAAAGAACAATACACCAGCTGATTTATGATTTAACCATCAGGATCTAGGGGTGCGTATTAAGGGGGTAGTCAGGTACTTTTGACCGTTTTAATCAATAATTTTTTTCTCACGCAATTTTTTATTTGAACTTTT
>JAWWML010024685.1:0-15193 GCA_035047165.1 Ormyrus rosae
TACTAGGATTTTTACCGTGCTGTTCACGTTAAAATTTAATCTGATTTCAAATAATTTTTTTAAGAAGGGAGTCCTGCACCTCGATTATCCTGGTTTTCAGGGTAATTTTGAATAGAAATTTTTGTCTGTGTACATAGACAAGTTGAAACTCGGTCTACGACTCTTCTATATTTCGAAAAAGACGCTTCTACTTCTCAATTTAATAAAATTTTTTTTTTCTTGTAAAAAGCAATTTATAATTTACTATTTAATACTGTAATTAATTCAAAATTTGTAGTTAAATATTTGATATTAATTTATCCTAAGAATCCCTTGCATTCCTTTACATGTGCTATTACTAGGAAATACAGTTGCCGTTGTAACATTATAATAAATTGAAATCTTTTTGTAAAGCGGAACTAATCGAAATGTGTTAGTTTTCATTGGGGGCGTCGAATCGATACATATATTAAATTTTACTATCTTAAAACGAACTGTAACTTATCCAAAGAACAGCGCAGCGAATTGTATATCTCGTATATCTTTTCGAATTCCTCTCTAACGTTCTTCCCTTTTGCATTTGATTCGATCATATTATTTAAACTTTATACATTTTTCTTCATGAGCAGAGGTTTTCTTAATGAACAAGTTGAAAATCGGTCGTACTTTTCAGTTTCGAAGAAGACGCTTGATAATAAAGTGCAGTTAAAAAAAGGCTTAATCGTTAAAACCCTTCCGAGTTAGAAAAAACCGCGGCAGCCGACTGTCCTCAAATTCACATTAATCAACTAATCCACAGCCGAGGCGGTCTAGCAATTGGCCGAGGCCCGGAGAACCCATCTCGGAACGAGCGTGCGTAGATTATCGCTCGCTCGGCAAAGGTCGTTTAGCGAATAAAAAAAAAGGCGAAATAAAGGCTTAGGAAGGACACGCGTCTGTTGCAGGGGACAGTCCTACGACTAGGCCGGCGATTATTAAGAGAGGAACACGCGGCTCTCGGACCGTTAGCGCCTGTCTAGGAGCCTCGGGGCCCTCCCTTCGAGCCAGAGTACATATATCGCTGGTTCGCGCGCAGTCCCGCTTATTATTCGCGCATTTGCATACAAGGCACACGACACGCAGCCCGGACGACGACGCCGCGCCTGCTTTCGGGCCAGACGAAGCGTGCCAAGCGCGCGCGTTCCTCTCCTCCCTCGGAGTAATAAGGAGAAGAAGGGTTGCGCCTCGGGCAAACGTCTTCGGGGCGAGGGACGACGCTGGAAGCGAAGGGAGATACCGGCCAGGTACTTCTTCGTGCGTGCGCGCATGGATTTTTTGGGTAACGTATGAGCATTGTTTCGCCAAATCGGCCGGACCTTTCAAGAGGTTTTGCGCCTATTTCTCGTTTCGGTTGAGGCCCTTTAACTCGCTGATGCGGAGGGTCGTCGTTTAAATAGCCCCTGCCTGGTATTCTTGATCGGGTTTTTGACATTTTCGAAAACCGTCGCGGACTGCTCTGCATTTGCCAAAGAATGCCTGCCCCTTTTCTAAAGGTATTTATAACCTGACTTTAAAGCGTTAGATCTCCGAGTAGTGGATCTGGGATTGTAGAAAAGCTTGTTTGAAAACACTGTTAAGAAAAATTAGCGTTAAAAATTTTTTAACTAATATTATTTGTGTAAAATTTTTGAAAAAAAAAAAAAAAAAAAATCAGTTTTTTTCTTTCAATTAGTATACCTTCATAAAGGGAAATTCAATTTTGACGTTTTTTTGATGGATTCGTTTCTTTAATTACATTTGCACTTGGATTTAATCTGACGAAAAGTAAAATAAAAAATAATAAAATAATAAAATTTGAATTATCTATAAATAAGATTTTACAATACGCGAAAGAAATAAAAATTGGTATAACCATTTAACTAGTAAAATTTACCGCAAAAATCGAGTCTTTCCTTCGAGTACAATCGAAAACATTTACATCCTCGTTTTTCTCACTCTACAAACGTCTTATTTACACGCCCAAGTTAACAGTCAAAACAAAGCCCCCGCGGTTGCAATACCGCGCGATCCGTTGATGAAAAAATAATAGAACGCGCCGAGCCGCGCCGAGCCGCGCAAAAACTCGAAAGCCAGCTCACTCCGGGCCAAAACCGCCGTACATAAAGTCGTCGCGCCGAAAGAAATGCCTTCTCCCGCTGCATCGGCGTTTGCGCGCGAAATCTCGAGGCAGAAGTTTAACGAACTCAACCCCCGGGCGCATCTGCGCGTCTCGTTAATGGATCCTCGAGAGATCGTATAAGAAAGTGAGAATCGTCTATCTCGACGTGCCACCCCGTCCCCCCGCAACGGCTCGCGTCCACCCTCCTTTTCGAAATTTGGCCAGATCCATTACGTCAATAGAGGGTAGGAGGGTGTGGGGGCCCGAGGAGCCACGCGACCAAGAAAATTGCGCGCGCGTCTTGTGCGAGGCTCTCTCTCCCCCTCGGTGCAGCTTCCTTACATAATGCTACATAATGCAGGCATAATGCCCACTGCAGTCTCCTCTCTCCTCTATTCCTCGGGCGCGCGCCACCATCGCCGCCGCCGCCGCCGCCGCCGAGCGTCTACAGGCGGCCCAACGTACTTATTGACTTATGCCCTTAAGGAGGGAGAGCGCCGAGATCAGCTGTCGCGGAGAGAGCGAGCTTGACTCTTAATCGGGGAACCCCTGCGTGTGCGTGCACGGCTGGCGCGCGACAGCTTCTTCGGACTGCCGGCTGGTGGGGGGGCCCGAGCCACGCGCCAAGGAGGGTTGGGAGGGGGGGAGAGACGGGGGTTAAGATGCAGCCGAGGGAACTTGCGCGACTTTAAATATATATGTACTCCTTTTATGCGTTCCTAGGCTGCTTAACTGGATTAAGGCTGTTGCCGATGTCGCGCGCGTCTTCGGAGAGTCTCCCTTACCGCCGTTGGGCTCCTTCTCTCCACAATCCTGTTTTTACTTATCCTCGCAACTTTCCGCAACGTCGTTTTTCGGGAATCCTTCCCGGGGGCAATTGAAACGATATTAATAATCGAAGGAGCAGACGCAGGCGTGGGAGGGAGGGGGAAAAGTACGAGTTTGCAGGAGGGTGCGTGTACTCCCACAATGCGCTGCGGCTTCGGTCATCGGGGGAAGCCGCCCGTAAAAACCATTATCCTCCCCTTCCGTTTCTCCTCCTCGTCGGCGTATAATACTTCTCGCCTCCCACCCCCCTGCGCACGCGCTGCCGCGCCAAGTGGGCTCGCGCGCCTGTTATACATATTCCCGCGCACAATGCAAATTGATACACAAGTCGTTGGCTCGAGAGAGTCAGACGCGCGTCCCGTTCCGTTTCGATTCCGGCGCTTTTTGTTTTAGAGCGGGGGCCGCGCAGCATTATTGTCGCGCGGCATTGTTTCGCGGGCTCCTTTCAAGGAATCAAAGGAGAGGAGTCAGCGGTCGCAGTCAGTTTTTCTTTATGGCAACGAAAGAGGGCGAATAAGAAGTTCGAAATTGAAGGAGGCTGCGCAAGTGCAAGGAGCGCGCGGTTTTATTTCTTCGGCGCGCGAAGGGGTGGCGACCCGAGCCGCTTTTATGGCCCGGCCCTGTTTCTCCTTGCCTTTATGGCCTTTCTGGCTTTTTTTTTATTAGTTCTGTGCGCCGATGAACTCTAAGAACGAGTTGTTTCATTGTACTTGACTGAGTCGTAAGAGTCTGCGGCGCGGCGCGACGTGTCTGCTGCCGCGGGGGCTTGACTCCTGGCTCGGGGGTTTTATCGCCGCGCTACTCGAAAAGGTCGAACGAGTCTTTCGAGGTTTATTGGCGCGCGGTGTCGCGCGCGAAAACTTTTATCGCTTGCGTTTTTTTTGCTTTGTTGGAACCTTATCTTGTTGCTGTACTCGTCATTATTAACAATGTGCTTCGTATAAATTACAATTTTTGCTTTTCTGAAATCTCCGCGAAAAAAATCCACGCCCGTCAAACCAATAAAATCCGAGTGCACGCTTTTCTCGAGCTGCAGTACAATTACCCGGTCGAAGGTGCTTACCTCGCCGCCGATGAAAAATTGAATGATTCATCGCCCCGATAAAGTAAATCGTCCGGCAACTATATTAGCCGTCACGTTCCATTGGCCGACATTAAATTTTCCACGAGCTTAATCACCCCATCTCGGCCGTCACCCTGACCTTCCAGCCTTTCCAATCCCCCGACTCGGCCGTAATGCGTTCGTTTAAATGGCTTTCTCTCTCTCTCTCGGGGAAAGCTGTCCGCCGCTGTCTCCGTTGTACGGTCTCGCGCAATAACTTACAGTTCGATTAACGGAGAATTCGCCAGATATAGAGAGAAAAGGGGAGGGGGAAGGGAAGGCGAAGGAAGGAAGGAAGGAAGCGGCGGCAGCTGGAAGGGGCGAAGGTGCGCCGACCCCAAAGCCACCAGCAGCGGTGGACCCTCGCCTCGGGCGAAAACGATCGCCGCAAACTGCAGCTCGACGGATTACGCGCGAGGAGCATTATATATACGCACATGCGCCCGAGAGGCCAGCTGATGAACGTTGGCAAGACGAATGAACCCCTTGCGCGACGTCACCGGGCTGAGAGACCTCGCGCTGCTTGCGGCGTCGGTATTGCTTGGAAGATTAGGTCGATCATTGAGAAGAAGGATTAGTGTACCAGCTTAAAGAGTTTTTAGTTACATTTAGGGAGGAACTAATTACCTGTATGACGATTTCGGTATTAAAATGAGCAAGTGTTCGATTTATTTTGCAAAAAAAAAGAGTACGTTTTAATACCGAAAATCTTAGTACATTTAAATATTAAAAAATAGAATGCAACACCTTTTTTGACCCATCAGGCTTCTCCATTTCTTCGAGCCTCCACACGTTGAAGAAATCAATATATTTTTTTTTGGATTGCATGACATTTTCGGTTTTATTGATCTAAAAAGATCGGCCGAAGGGTGATTTAACGCACAAGATTCACGCCATAACTTTCTTCCCTCTTCTCCAGAAAATATACAGGGTGTCGTTGCGTTAAACAAATATAGGTATATTTTGGGAAGCGGGAAATTCGAGCTCCTCTCGTGGGGACTGATTTAGAGTGCGTTTTCAAATGTTTGGCTGCGCAGATTAATGATAGAAATATTATTTTTATGTTTTATATTAAAAAAAGTTAAATTTGTTTTTTAAATAATTTAATAAATTACAACCATAATTTATCAAGTACACTTATTGTTTCTAAACAAATCTCCCTTTACAGTCAATGCTAAAAAAAGTTCATTAGAAATCATCGCGCGAAGATAGTAGAAGAATCCTCTCGTTTTGGTACACCTGATATATTCATGAAACGTCGAAATTTATCGGCGCGTTAGCTCGAGAGAGAAATCACTAAATAACCAGTCGATAGGTTCGCGAGCCTCCAATTTAAAAAAGGGAACCAAATCCGAGAAGGTCGCACATTTGTAGAAGTTCGTTGCGGAATTACGTCGGGTCGGAGAGCAATCAGTCACGGAAATTCGGGGCCGACAATACGGCGGCGGCCGCCTCGGAGTGACGAATGAGTCTCGAATCGAGTTCGATTATCGGCGGAGCGGCGCGCGAGAAAAATGGGCCATCGAGAGCCGAAGAATCGGAGAATTGAAAAGTGCGAGGAGACACAGTTCCGTATATATAAGAAGGTGAGCGCACGTTGCTCGTCCATATACACATGCAGTCCCCGAGCGCAGATGCTTGGAAGGGGAAGGTTTCCCTCTAAGGGCGGTAATGCCGCACAATAGGGCCAGGAGAGCGAGGCGCGTGCCGAGTGTCGATATATGTGCGCGCGCCGCCGGGCCGCTGCTACCTATACACACCGCACTCGTACACTATACGGGTTGAAGCGCGCGGGAAGGTGCGGAAGAGGCTTGGCGCGCCTTGACTCGCTGCACGCGAAACGAAGGCTCCTTCGTTTTTCCTTCGAAATCGTGCCTACTTTCTGAGTTTTCTACTCGGGCATTGGCGATTTCTTTTTTTTACAAATGTGTATCATTCCTGATAAGAGTACGTTGCAATAATCAAGCGAGAACCCCTTTTACAGAAAATAAATGCCCCTTCAATTCAGATTTAAACCGCAGTGTCCGCGTGCAAACACGCGTATAAATTTTCAAAAATATCGAACCTCGGCGTAGTCCCTGTAAGCGGAGCCGCGCGCGAGTAAGTGCACAGGTGTGGATGCGCGCGCGCGACAGCCCGGCCGTATATACACGCATGCGCTCTCACCCCTGCCAAGTATACGAGCCGATGCGCGCGCTCATTTGCAATTTAATGTATGCTAATTGAGGCGTTTATCGGCTTTCCCGATCGGCGCGCGCTCCTCGCCCCGAGGGAGAGGAGGATGACTCCGTTGACAGTTCATCGACGTTCGTGTGCCTTCCTCCTTTCGGAGCCGATGATCGAGAGCGGCCCCCGTGTCGGGACGTGCTCGCGAAATTCATTCGATTTATTTGCCAGAGATGGGGCCTTATAGCAAGGAGGCGTGCTTCGTGTTATAAAACGTATTAGCATTATAATGTCCACGGGATGTTAAATCATATACTACAAATCAATGTCGATGCGAGGCACTTGGGTGCTAAGTGAAGGGCCTGTTTAATGTGCTTTTAGATGTACAATATTTATCTTTACTGTGACAACGTGTTTAGTGTTTTAGTGATTCGAGTTATAAAATAATATAAATAATGTAAAACTGCGTTCAAAAGATCAAAATAAATTAATTATTCATTACCTGTTTTCAATGTTCATGGAAGTAAAAGCGCTGTATATCAAAGTATGAACGGCACATAATCAGAATTGATAAATTCATTAAGAAAATAATGTTAGGAGACTCGAGTTTAAAATTTATTGAGATTCCCGCTCCCATAAATAAACCCCGAAAATTGTCTCAAAGTGCCGTCTTACAAAAAAAGAAGCGCCGTAAATCTAAAAAAAAGCCGAGTTTCCGAGTGCACTCGAAAGAGCGGCCTTTGAAGTGCGTATCAATTAACAGCTGCGGGGAAGCGCTTGATACGCAAATGACGCGCGAAGGGAAACAAGAGGCGCCCTCGAAGCGGAGGAACGAGCGAAAAAAAAAGAAGCTCCGGGAATCTCGAAGGAGCGCATCACGTAATCCCGTCCGGGGCATATGCCGGAAGGAAAATCGAGCATTGCGAAAAGAAAAAAAAAAAAGAGAGACGATGCTCCGAGGGAGCGGCGCGCTCGGAGAGAGAGAGACAGTAGTATAAATAACGGCACCCCTGGCTGGCGCTGATGATGATCCCGTAACCGAAAGTCTCGGAGGCTGCGCCGAGAGACTCGCGCCAAAAACGGGATCGTCATCTGTTCCTTCGGGAGAGATTTCACAGTCCCGCTCTCTCTCCCTTCTTTTTTCAAACTTCTCCGGGACAACTCGTATCTCGACTTTCCGAGGGAATGTGCTCTCGCCCTACGGAGCGGCCGAGGGCGAACGAGATTGCCGCGAATTTTTATGGGGATGTGCGCGCTAAGACGTTCGCGCTAAACGCTCTGCGCCCGGGAGGATTATTCGATTGTCGGTGTCGGCATTGTGGTTTAACGCTTTGGTAGAAATTTTAATGTAAAGATTCTTTCGCTCTCACTGTCGATGGGAAAGAGTGGTTGAACGCTGACTCTTTTCAAATATGTTTTAATGTTTCGATTGTCTTTATTTTAAAATCTTAGTTAATTAGTTTCGTTAATTAGTCACTTTTAAAAAACTAATAAGTTGATAGGACGATGAATCATTCAATGTCTAATCAAAATTTGTTTTTTGAATAAATGTCAAATGGGATAAGAATTATACGAAATAGAGAAAAAATAACCTTACCGATAATACACTGCACCCATGCAATAAACATAATGAAAATTTTAAAGTGCAAGCGCAGTAACCGCTGATATCATAAACCCTGATATTAACCCATTACGGCCCAAGCGTCCAAAACGGGGCACACAATTTCTAGAATTTTGGTTTTTACTGAAAATTTGAAGTAAAAGAGTCAGAAATGTATGCAAAACATGTATTAAAAATTGAATCTAAAAGTAAAAAATATCAAACCGAAATGTTGGTAAATATTAAAGAACCGTCATGTTAAATATATCAACTAATAAATCCATTTTTGTCTTAATTTTACGATGATAGTTTTTACAAAATCTTTTATTTTCCATATTATAATCCAAATAACAAATATATATATATAGTACTTTTTGCTACAAGGGCGTGAAATGGACTTTTACGCCTCGAGTGCATCTCGATAAAAGTCTAATTACGCCCACGTGACGAACATTATTTTTCGATGCAGAGGTGCATAAATTCGTTATTACTTCGTGTTTTGCGAAGGCGTAAAATCGCGTATTATACCCTTACTAGACAAAAAATTCAATTTTACGTTGTTTTGTAGAAAAGCATAAAATCGCATTTTACCCCACCAAAACGGTGCGTAAAAACGAATTTTACGCACCTATGCATCGAAAAACTTATTTATTGATTATTTATGAATTAATTTATTCATTTATTTATTTACTAATTTATTCCTTTATTTATTAATTTATTTAAAATTGGTCACTAAATAGAAAGCAGCAATCTTCTGCTTCAAAAGCGTGTCGAAAATACACAATAATTATCTAGCGAATAGAAAAAAAAAAAAAAAAATCAGAAATCGCATTTCTGTCTATTTATTAGCTAAAAACTGCTTAAGATTTCTACCAGAGTTGTGAACTCTTAAAAAGTTGAAACACTTTCCTCGATTTCTCGAAGGTTTCAACTGGGCTAATCGAACAGCTGAGCGCTCTCTCTCTCTCTTTCTCTCTCTCTCTCTGAGAAGAGAATATCGTTTAAGTGTGAAAGGTTTCATCTCTTCATAGTTAACAAATTTTTAACTGCAATGCAGCTTGAGTTTACACAGTTTACTTTTAGTTAAGAAAATTAGCTAAAACTTAATTTATCAAAACGTCTTAACTGGCACAATCCGCTTATTCCCTTAAGTATATAAGTGTCTTCCACGCAAAGGAATAAGGAATAAGAGGAGTTAAGAGGAAATAAACTGGTAGTATAATGATTATGTTTGTGTAGATTAGGTGAGGTGGTGACATCAAATAACTATTCCCTCTTATTCCTCATTCTTTTACGTGTCGGGTGCTAAGTCTCGGATAATAAGCGCTTGTTATTAGAATTTACATTTGCAACAATTTCTTCATTTGCTAACACATTTACAAAACTTCAATCCCAAGTTTTCATTTAAAAAAAACTCAAATTTATATTAAATCGAAAAATACAACTCGTAATTTTATTCGAAAAAATAAAATCTCAGAAGTAGCGAGTAACATTAAGGTATTGAGAATAAGGTCTGGTTAAATAATTCAACATATGAAAGCACGATTAATAAAACAAGTTTAAAACTCAAAAAAAACCTTTATATTTAATAAGTGCACTTTTTGTCAATACAGTCGACTATACCCCCGCAGAAACAAAACTGCAGTTCAAAATCTTCCCTCGCATTCAGATGCAAAAGAAAGTTTGCACTATTGTATTAAACATCGAACCGGACAGGTTTTAAATACCTGAGGAAGAGGAGAGGAACGAACGATTTTACGATTTTTTTTTATTAGAGCATAAATGCCCAACTGACTCTCTCTCCCGGGCGCCTTTTAAACAGTCCAACAGGTATAAGTACGTTATGGAATCCCGGGTCCTGGGGACTCGGGCGGCCTGTGTCTCTCACCCTCTCTCCAATGTTTCTCCCTCATTCTTCCTCGTCCTCCCGTGTGTGTGCGAGCGCGCGCGCGCGCGTGAAAGCAGCATCCGCGCGGCGGTGACCCCTCGACAGAGAGGCCACCCCACGGAACGAGATTCGGCGCGAACGCGGCGAGAGCGCGGGCTCCCGAAGTTGGCGCGCGAATCTCGCCTTTTTTCTAATAGACCAGACCTAGGATCCGCCGCCGCCGCCGCGACAAAACTAGAACCAGGAAGCAGGAAGCGAAACTGGACGGAGCGGACAAACCCGTAATGACCCCGCCGGCTATCGAAGCTTTTCGGCGCCCGCCGTCACCGGTCCGGCTCTCGGCCAACTGCCCGGCGAGACAGTTTCGGGACGAGGCGAGACACTCCTCTTCGGCTCGTCGCGCGATTCGATCGATCGTGAAAAGCGGACAAAAAATGCTACGGAATATTATATGGACACCCCTCGATGCATCGGGGAGGAGGCAAAAAAGTGCATAACTTTTTTTGAACTGCCTGTAGGTCTGAGTTTTCCGGCGATTTTCCGCGCTCCCCTATATACAGAAGGGACAGGAATGACAGTCCCAATTTTTTTTTTCTTTTTTCACCTGGCAAACGATCAATCCTGCTTCATTACGATTTTTCATTAAAATTCGGTTGGCCAAACGGAAAGTATATATCTAATGATCTACTTACGAAGCGGAAATTTTTTTTTCTAAGCGTTCGCTTAAGAAGAAGAAATAATGGAAATTAGCCGCACCGACGAACTTCGTAAACTTCGTAATTACGGGCTTCTCTGCCTTTGACTTCTTCGAGGCGGCAAACCTCAGCGGAGAGCCTCGAAGAAAAGGAAGAAGGAAACGCCCGAGTCGATGTAATCAGTGTCTGGTTTCCTGCATATGTATTGACCTCATATGCACGGGACGTCCTTGAATCGAACAAAAATCGCTCAGCTGTTTCTTCTCCCTCGAGTTTTGGCGCGCGGAACATGTGACGACACTCTCTCGGCTTTTTCCCCTCCTTTTTCTTTTCAGAATCATTTTTCGGCCGCTCTTCCCTCTTCGGCGCTAACCTTTGCAATCGCCCGTTCGAGCTGATGTCGTGATTTTAACAGAATTTCTTTTATTTAAAACAGGGAATGTTAATTAGCCTCAGTTTTGTATAAGAACAATAATTTGATAATTGTAAAATATTCTCCAAATGTTGAATAATAATATTGAAAACTTGTACAAAATTATTTACGAGTCACTTAAATTTTCACTTTTATTTTCTATGAAAATGTGTATAACACCATAAATATTGTACGAAGTGGAAATAAATTAAAAATGAATTAGTTCATTCAAGATTGGACTACCACTGAAAGATAAATAAGGTAATTATTTAGTAGTAAATAAAATTTTAGTACATTGTGTGAATTGCCACAAAGATATTATACCTGCTTGTGGGACATTCCAAAGTTTTATTACCGGACTTCCCAGTACTTCCGCTTAGTTACGCGTCGTAAAACGAGCAGACGATTTTCCAGCTCGTCTGAATAGGATTAGCAAAAGTGCAGAGATAAAAAAGCAACTGATTTAAAATTCATTGCGGTCCCTGAAAAAAAATTGTTTTTCATACAAAGTAAACCTCGAACGGAAGGATGGCGCGCGCAAATAGGATTGAGGAAATTAAAGGTCCGCGCAACAAGCGCTCGTAAAAACTTCAAGGCGCATTTTAAAATCTTGACTTCGGCGCGTTTTTATTGTCGCATAAATTTCCCTTCGGGGCGTGTAAGTGTAGCATTACGCTAAGCGCATTGGCCCTTTATCGGCGTCGTAAAAAGCCTATAAAAACTTTAATGCATTCGTTACAACTCAATGTAAATATCGGTTTCACAATGATTTTCGAATAAGGAAAAATTTTACGACGCGGGAAAATGTCTTTCCGCTAAATTAGCGACAGTTCTCTGGATACGTACGTTTTTCATGCCTTTTAGGAATTACATGAAAATTTCGATGTACAAAAAATTGTGTCAACTTTTTCACCCGGAAATACAAATATAAACAAAAACTCGAACGGTACTTGATTTTTATTGGGTTTGATGCACCTTACTACCAATATAATATATATTGTCAATTTTTACAGCCAGTAAAATAGTTTGAAAGTAGGCTATAAAAGTTTAGTGGGAAGGACACTTTTTTATGGTAGCAAGTTCATCTTTCAGTTCATCATTGATAGGTTTTGATGTATCTAAAAAGTTTATTCGAAATGTCGAGCATTTCACTTTTAAAAAACTTTCAACAAATACAACAATTTTCAAAGTTCCGATTCCAAAGCCTAAAACGAGTGCTGGAAGCAGCGCAAAGAACAACACAAGATCTCGATCCAGATATAAAACAAGGGGGGGATGAAGCGAGGAAGTTTCGGGGGCGCCCCGTCGGTTCTTCCCGGCACTTCCTCTCTCTCTCTCTTTCTCGGCCGCTTTTTTCATCGGTAATACGTAATTCGTGGGTGTCGGGCGCGTGCCGCTGTTTAAACGTCGCGTGCCGCGTGCGGCCCCAAGCAGCTGCCGATGAAAGTTAAACCACCTCGATAGAGCGCCATAATGCGACGCTCCGCGTTTCGGTCGGTCTTTAATTGATCCTTGGCTGTATGTATACTGAAATTTTAGTTTTTTATATCTTGACAAGGCGATCGACGACTGCAAATTTTTTCGCGTTGTGAGAAAAAAAGAGTAAAAATTACTATTTATTATTTCGGTATTTCAGATGTGAGAAGAAAAGTAATTATATTTACTGTATTTTTTTATATTAACTACAATTTCCGATTTTAATTTTTACTATTCATGTAGTAAGTATTATTTTTCTTCTCGTATCTGAAATAACGATAAAAAATATTAATTTTTACTCCTTTTTTTCTCTCAATGCAATTTTTGTTTAAATATTATTCATCTGACTAAAATCAGATATGTCAGCTTTTCTGCATTTAAATACAACGTTTTAACTATACATTCACATTAGTTTTAAAAGTTAAAAAAAAAAAAAAAAAAAAAAAAAAAATTTTTATAACATTAATCTGTTCATTAAACGTAAACTGTAACGGTATTTTATAAATTAGACGGCACGAGCAGAGAGCACTCGGCCATTCGATCCCCGCGGTCACGATTAGTGCGGCACTATCGATCGAAAGCGAGAGTGTCGGCGTGCATCGCGTGTAGCCTACGGGAAAGGGGCACTAGGCGAGAGTCTAGCCGACCGTTACGGCGGCGACGATGATTTTTTTTACCGCATACACTAGTCCCCCGCCTATATATAGCGATTGTTGTCAAGCGGCACACTCGACTGCACGGCGGTATCGCGCCTGGTGCCCGCGAAGCCTTTTTATCAGTGGATTCCGCTCCGGCAACAGAGCATCCGTTTGTATAGGAAGACCTATCCGCCCCGACCGTTTAAATGCTCGGCAACAGCTGTGCACTTGCGAAACGGCCTCTCGGCTCGAGCGCTGAGGCTAGTTGCTCTCGCGAACGGGGAAATTTATTCGTTTATCTTTTATTCGTTTTTCATTCGTTTTTGCGGAGGTTGCAGTTCAGCTTTATTGTTGTTGTTATTTTTTTTATTTTTAAATTACTTGTATTGATTATTCAAATTAATTGAGTAAATTAACAGAAAATCTGTTTTTAATTAGTACTTTCTGGAAGATACAGCTTTTAATTGGCGAAAAATAAATAAATAATAATAACGAAGTGCTTGAATATAAATTTTTATGGAAAGTAAAAAATGTTCAATAAACACATTTTTAAAATTTTAAAAATCCTTTCAAACCGTAATTTTCTTACACCCCGTAAGAGAACGAAACAAAAGCATAGCATGAGCTTGCAGATCCAGAATCTTATCAGTCCGAAAATCGATCGATCATTCTCATCTTTAAAAATCTCATTGAAACCTAGTCGGCGAGCGGCGGAAATTCGTTACAGCCATTCGGCGGCAGTTACCGGCTTTCGAAAGAGAAAAAGAGCAAAAATAGGCGAAACCCTGGGTGTGCCGTTTTGTCGGGGATTTGACGGGTGTCGCCTTTGCGTCGCACGCGCCAGAATCCCGATAATTCGGGAATGAATGGCCGAGAGAGGCTCGAAAGGACTCGCTCTCGCTGAATGGAGGAGCCCGGCGGCGGTGTGCACTTTGCGCGCGCGCGAGCCTCCGTTTTTCGCCGACGTCTTCACGAATCTCGGCAGCCGAGATCTTCGGTCGGGAGGAGAAAGAGTTGCCGGGGAACAGAAGGAGCTTGAATGGGGACCGGAGTGCGGATGAGCGATTAGGAGAGGCCGCCGCTGCAGCCGCTTCCAGAAACTGACCGGGAGAGAAAAGTGCGAACGGGTGAAAGGGGGCTTGACACGAATATTGTGTGCTTTTATTGGGCCGCCGTATAATTAGAACAGCCGCAGAGAAAACAAACTCTTTCTCGAAAAATAAGCTTTCTCGGAATATTGGGTTCCTTTAAATTATTTGAATGGACACGATTGGTTATTTTTAGCCATTTAAATGCTCAATACCTATAACTTATTCATAAAATGCTAAATAAACTTATGTAAAATTTGAAATAGACCTGTTAAATACAACACGCCCATGTCGATAGACTATATCAATGTCGCCTCCTAATCTCTCACTTTATCGTAGGGCAGCAGCGAGCGGTTCAACTCTTTTTTCTTTTTTTTTTTTGCCTCGCTCAGGAATTTTGGGCGGCAAGCGGCATTATCGATGTATATATTCCTCGGGCGGTCGGTTCCCGCCGACAGCTGCCACGTACATACATATATATATATACCCGCAGAGCCTTTGCGTATAATATAAGCCTAAACAATAAGCCGTCGGAGTTGTTCCCCGGAGACTGATGTGAGTGGCCCCAACGATCTTCCCGGAGTCGAGGTGGTTTCGCGAGGGGCGCAAGGAACTCTGCAAGTATATATGTATATATATAGCCCGCGGGGTAATACCACTGGATGTTAGGTACCGCGAGGAGAGGAAGGAACTGTTGTAAGTCACCGGGCTTTTATTTTCGGAACGAACGGGGCGAGAGCTTTCTTTCACTCCCCCGCGGCTGTTGAAACTCCCGGTTTACGTGTGTGGGGTAGGTCGCGAACGACGAGACGGAAATAAAGTCGCTCGTTTTGATTTTCTTTCGAGCGGTAATGCGTGTAAGCAGGAATGCGCGCCCGGGAAGTCGTTGGCGTTCAGATCTAAATTTGATGGCACGTTTGTGCTCGTTTCGCATGTTTTCCTGTAATGTAGAGCGAAGATTTTATCTTTAACGTAAAAAATGTTTTAGTTTATATTGTTAAATTAAAAATTTTTTATATTAATTGAGAATTGATTTTAAAACCAATTTTAATTGGCTAGTGAAACCTACTGAGAAATTACTTTAATTTAAGATAGCTCTATAGGTTTCTCTCTAGTCAGTTGAGATATTAAAAAAAATTTCTTTTTAAACACTTTATTGTTGCACGAAAAGTATTTAAAAAATA
>JAWWML010024716.1:0-15186 GCA_035047165.1 Ormyrus rosae
TTGAACACTAATTGGGAAAATCTGACAGGGTAGGGTAAGGGGTAATGGGTAGGGGAAAGGTAAGAGTCTGGACTCGCCCTGACATGGAAAGAAAAGCACGAGTCGAAGTACGCCTTCGGCGCCCTCTACTCTGACTAGTGCTGAATACCTCACCCTCGCTAGAAGTAGCTCATTTTCTCCCCTTGTTGCACAATGTACTATTCTGATAATCCATTAACGTCTAAACGATCACAAATGGACATTCTAAGACGATGATTATTTAAAAAGGGATTTTGGGACTAGAACATGCTTTCTGGGAATAAAATGAACTGTTCTTTCGCTTCCAAAATAAAATGAGTATCACAAATGAAAATGCGGAAAATTTGAAAGCACTTTTTTGCCTTTGCTTAGTGACTTCTTGGAATCGAAGACATTATATTTTATTACATATTTTATGACGAAAAATAATATTCGCAACGCGGACGTAAAATTTTTTGCCCCCGGTCAATTTGCAGGGCCGAGAACCGGCGGCGTAGTCGTCTTACGCCTATGTTGCGAACATAACTATTAGCTACTACACTTACATTTGTAGCAAGCCAGCGCATTGAAATTTGAGGTTTTTCTATAATGAGCGAAACTGCTCTCATATTTTCAGGTTTAATTAAATACCAGTGTGTACTGTACATATAATTCTGAAGGATCTCGCTCTAATTGTAAGAATAAAGTATCAAAATTTTTATACACATGAATGATAAATAAATTAGCTTATTTAGCATAATGTTAGAGAGAAATAGTTTTAATTGAAAATTAGAATATAAATTTTGACGAAAAATTAGAATATAGGAATATATGCAGGGTCTTTCGAAAACGTATGCCGCAAAGTACATCGTGGGATAGAGACCAATAATATCTATCAAGAATACTGATATACATTTAACATTGAAAATCGTCAGTTTTCAATTACCTATAGCTCTAAAACTAATAATTAAATAACTATAATTATCAGATTAAAAAATGTTATTATATGTTGTTCAAATTTTTTTCTTCAGCTAGGATACTGCCCCTATTCGCCAATAGAAATAAAATAGGACGTCGATCCCTCAGAATAAATACTTTTGCCTGTATTGATTCGTTTACATATATAACAATAGCTTGTGTGAGAAAAATAAAAAGATGGTGCCAAAATATATTAAGAAATCACATTTACAAAAGCGACGAGAAGTGTAATGAAGCGGCACCCATCTTTCATCCACGATATTTTTTTCATAGTCATCTCCTACTTCTCGCAGTAATTCTCTCAGGAAGCTGCAATAGACAAAGTAATTGTATTATTTTAGAATTAGAGATGTAAAAATAGTTTACAAAATAGATACAAACTTTCGCTTCATAAACATTATAAAAAACTCGGAATACAAAAGTATTTCTGCTATATAATATGACTTAAAATATCAACGAATTCTACTGGATTATCTCGTAGCGCTATAACTTCATTGAACTGGAAAGTGTAGTTAGATGCACCAGCACACAAAAAATGCAGATACTTTTAAATTCGGGTGTCAGGTATGTGATAGATGTTGAGGGTATTCATCACGTCACCTCACAGATGATTAGTTTGGGTTGGCTGCATGTGGAGAGTCGCAGGTCATACTTTATGGCTGTTCTCATTTATAAGGTCTTACGCATGCGTACCCCGGAGTATCTAGATAGCTTGCTAATCAGATACAAGCCCAAGAATTGGTTTGAAATCCTTCTCAGCCCAAGCGACGCATCTATGGAACTCTATACCGTCCGCCATCAGAGACTCGGCATCCCTTAGTACCTTCAAGCAGCTGGCTTGGAAACACTTCACAAAAAAATTAGACAACTGTATTGTAAATAGGTTCAAACACGACAAACAGACTTACATGACGAATGACTAAACTGTATTCCTGGGTAGCTACACCACTCATTTGTATTCTTTATATAATAAAATACAATACAGTACAAAAAAAAAGAGAGTATTACAATTGACGCTGCCCACATGAGTATGGGTTCAAAAATAATAAACTGATCAGGCCAAACAAAATCCAAAGATTAAGATTTACAAAGATTTAATTTTTATTAGTTAAGACTTACAAAGCCTCTAAAAAATCGTAAAGATTACTTATTGAAATTTCAACAAATCGCAGTAGATATCCTTTGTGTACGATCGGTGTTCAAGGTGATTTTCATTTTTTATTGCTAAGCGGAAAGTATTAGTTTTGAAAATGATGCTTATACTGCAAGATTTATTTTTTCTGGCTGCATTAGATTACTAATTCAAGAAAGCATGAATTATTCCAGGCCGCGCAGGAGAAAAAATAAACTTGCGGCAGCATTGTTAGTCTGTCGGAAGTGATGAATCTTATCGTTTCAAGGAGTCTTTTAATTTACGCTTAAAGTAAGAAGTACTTAGTTTAAGAGCAACTGGCAACAACATTAATTGTTTTGCTTATTTAACAATGCACGAAAAGTAGTGCAGATCATAAAGAAAAAAACAGATTTATATGTATATAAATATATATTATAAATTTAAAGAACTTATAACGCTACGTCGGACGGTATATACTACGTATTTATTTAAAAACAGATTTTAAAACAATTGTAAATAATATTTTGATAAATATACATACTGGTCATTTTTAATAGATGATTTGTAGCAGTTATTTGAAAAATATTAATATCCAAAAATAAATTTTTATATATTTTCTTAAACATTTTTGGTTGCATATATTACAATTTTTCGATACAATTAAATTTTAAATTTATAATATTTTACTGCTTTGTGAAACAAACTGAATTTACGGATGATTTAAGATCTAATTATTATTTTTCAGGCGTAAACTGCTCGAAGAACTGATAAATATGAAAAAGATGTTTTCAATATCTGAAATTAAATCAAGTCTGATTAATCTGTGTGGCCATTTAACGATAAATTTCATTCATTATTTATCATTAGCAAAAAAGTCGAATGCAAAAAGTCGGATGCAAAGAGTTTAACTGAATCTTGACTAAACTCCAACTAAGAAATTTCTTGACATGTAAAATATCAAATATGAAGCTTTCATACCTGAGCAAATGTATCTATAGAGAGTTCAAATAATTTTCCACCACTTAAAGTCAAAGGATTCTGTGTATTTGCTATTATAAACATTATTGCTTTAATTTCTTTAGGCTCCGCGTTGTACCAGAGAGTGCTGTATATCATCTCGGTTATCGATTCTCCCTAAAAAGGAGACAAGAAATGTACAATTGTATAAGACGTTGATGAGAAGTAAGAGTATTGAGTATTAAATTTAAAATAAAATAAATTAAAAACAGTTATGTCTTGGGACATAAAAAATAATTATTGATTTTGATTTAAAAAGTACTTTATCACGAAGATACTGTCCAGCGATGCAAAAGACAAAGGCTTGCGAAAGCATTGCCATAATGTACATGACGAATTTTAATAAAAGTATGATATTAGCATTTTCCATAGCCTGAAAATTCGATAAAAAATAGTATTGAATGTTAAAGTTTTTTTTTTCTAAAATTTTATTAAACTTCTCACATACTGTTATGACTACAAATCCTGTCACGCAGATAATGATATTACTAAAGACAATTTGTAACAGCGATATATAATTGTAAGCAGCATCAATCTTGTCTACCAGAAGTAAAATATGTAAATGTTCGTTGATCACACGCCTCAAATTTGTGTACTTTATTTTTTCACTTTTATCAGTCGTTTCAATGTAACTATGGGAATATTCTTCTATGTAACCTTTTAGTAAATGAACTCGCGCCGTAACATGTAAAATCTGAATCAGCAGTAAAAACAGTAAATATTGTAATAATTTATATAGAACTAGTATACGTTTATGGAAACCTAAAATGACAAGATTTCTTACGCAAGCTAATAAAAGCGATTTGCTTAAAGTATCAACAGCGATTATTAAAAATCCTTGAATTATCTGCATGAGGTTTAGGCATTCATAATTTGGCGAATTGTGATAATCGAACGGATAATGTGACTGGAATAACAATTGTCTTGCTTCAGGGGGTTTATTAATATAGGTCGATATTAAATCTGGATAATAAAACAAAACAGCGCTCAAGTACAAAGCAATATCAAATGTACAAAATAAGCTGCAATAACGAGCAAGAATTTTCCATTGGTCTGGTATTATTTCTCTGTTCCAATCGTCAATTATATTTCGCAATAAATCTGTCATATATCTGTTATGAAAAAAATGTTATCTTTTTATATTTAGTACAATTATTATAATAATTTAAAAAAATAAGAGGTAGTTTTATCATGGAAAATATTTAATCATCTAATATGAATACTATTATAATCTGTAACGAAATATGCTGAATTATTGGATTGGATATTTACTGCTAACCTGTATGGAACCATCAAAGAGACATTTCCTAGTGCGAATGATGAATTTAAAGTTGATGATACAAGTACTTGTAATGAATAACAAAAGCCACAGATATTACATAGGTTGATATAAAATTTCGAAATGCAAAAGTGAAAAATGGACAAGTGGATTTTCGATTTTCCGTGTTGACTTGAAAATCCTGTTTTTCTCCTACAAGAAAGAGGGCTTTAAAATGAAATTGTGAAAATTCACTTGCCTAATTTTTATGCAGCATTTCCTTTAAAAAAAGACTTAATACACAATCGATATCTGACATTTTTACATTCAACGTACATTTTAAATGTAAAACAAATTAAAAATTTTAAAATGTACAAATAAATTAAATCCGCAATTCATCATATAAGACTTAATTCAGTACCAATACTGAAAACAATACTGACTTTTAAGGGATCAAATAACATTTTTTACAAAATACGTGGTGCAATAAATGGTGAAACTTCGCAGGAATTAAGGAGTAAAGATAGTCAAATTGGCCCGGATACCCAATCTGGCCCACCTCTTGAGGATGTCAGCTTATAAGATTTTAATGATAAATCTAAATTTGAAATTGAGGCATTTGCAGTAAGCTCAATGGAATTTGTGTTTAATTTGCTGTACCTTGTTTCTGATATAGCGCAAAAATTTGGCTGGTACCAACTTTCAGCACTGCCATTATAGAATCGAGATTGACTAGCTTTATTTAGAGATCTTTGGTTCACCCTATTTAAACGCGAATAAAAAGCCAAAACTATGATTTACTCATAAAATGTTCAAATTTAAAGTATATCTAAATGCAATATAATATTATAATAAATGTTGGTGTTACGTCCTTATATGTATCTTTTCTTTATTCTAAGCCTTATAAATAATAAGGCCGTCATCTCCAATAATCCAAATTTCATCAGTGACAAATTGAAATTTCTAATTTGTTGAAACTTTAGATTAAGAAGTCAAAACAAAATTGTTCGACCCGATTTCGCAAATCACGCTTAGCGAAAAGAAATCAATTAGACAGTTAGTCGAAATATTCAAGACAGAATCAAATTCGAAATCATTAACTACTTACGATTTTAGTGCAGTCTTTTTACTCGATTCTACGCGTCTTGTATTTTTGAATATGTATTTATTTATTGTTTAAAATTTCAAGACTTAACAATTTGTAAGTATAAAATTTCAAGCAGGTTTTAAAGTTATTATGTGTTTTTTGCTTCTTTATGTGTCTGTAAACTCCGTAAATTAATCGGGAAAAGATAACGAAGACGAAAGAATTATTTAATCAATGTTCAAGTAGATTTTAAGACGATTAAAAGAAAGGTAGGCCAAATTGGGTTCTTTTCAATTGAAATTTAAAATTTCAACTTTTTTAGACCACTTTGAGTTCCGGAAAAATTAAATTTTAATACTAGTTTGATGTTATTAGGGCAATGTTAAGTACCTGTACCTTAAATTAAAAGTAGAAGAACGAATTAGAGAATAAATGATTCTTTACGATTTGTAAATCGTTAAGTTTAAACAATATTGAAAAAGTTTTCTAACCTTTTATTAATCCACATTGCAAACAATTTAAACATTATAAGAATTTCTGCAAGAATATCACTAAGACTGTCCATCAATAAAATGGGATCGTTTATTAAATTTGCAGCTTTCCAACATTGAAATGGCAATGTTGTTACCAAAGTAGATAATATTGCGAGTGGTCCAATGTAGTTAAACTCATAGGGCCAAAGACCACTTACTTTTAAACAAATCGTTAATGGTTTGTTAATTAGTAAACTCATGATGAAACTGATAGATGGAATAATGTTTCTAAAAATAAGATCAAAATTGTCAACTTTTAATTACAATAAATCATTTAATTATAATTTCAGATAAGTAGATGTTCACTAGCTGTTCGAAAGCAGCGAGCTTTGAGAGCTTCTCCCCAGTTTTCGTTTAGATTCTATCCGTCGAGCGACAACATTATGTTTACATTCAGTTTCCCGGGTGATTTGAATACTTTATAACCGATCGTAAAGCAAAATTACAAGTTGTCACTTATGGTAGTACTCAAGTTTACGACAGTCTTCAGTTTCCTCGTTAATACAAAATTCATAATGCAAATCGTTTGAAAGCTTACAAAGTGTGTGAAAAAGTTTATTTATTATTTACATCAACTTGACGTTTCAGCATATGAACTTGTTCGTTTTCATCTGAGAGTCGCAGGCTCAAAAATAGTACAGAATAGTATATGCTTTACACTAAAGAACATTTGCAAGATTAAAAATCCAATTTAATGAGTAAAATATTATACTTAAAACAATATTATACGTAACATAATTTAATAAAGGATTTACTGAATTTTATTCCAACTTTCTTAGTAGAAGTAAAAAGTGCCATAGAAAAAATAGCCGCGAAAAAAAGTTGATAAGAGGACCGAATTAAGAAATGTAATGCAGGTCAATGTTTGTGATTCCACTTTAAACATTTTCATGTTCAAATGTGCATAGAAATTCGTAACCCTTCAGTAAGTAGCACGTGTATTATGTGAAAACGATTTTATTAATGCAGCCTTTTAGAAAATGTAAGATAAAAACGTACAAATTACTTTTCAAACAATGTCGTTCATACATATACAGCTCTAAGAACTGAAAGATAAGAAGCAGATGTTTTGACTATCTGAAAAATTTCGTTTACGTTATTAAACTTATGTTCAAGTAGTAGTAGCGATTGGTTCCTTACCATTGTAAAACTATCCGTAGATAATTCAAGCATTTTTCCTCCAGTCAGAGTTAATGACTTTTGTGCATTTGCTAATATAAACATGATTGCTTTAATATCCTTGATTTCAGCATTGTACCAGAGACAGTTGTATATCGCTGTCACTACGGATTCTCCCTAAAATAAATACAATTGTTTATTTTATAATTCAAACATTTTATCAGAAATGTTTCATTTTACGTATAATCTTACTTTATTACGAAGGTATTGCCCAGCAAAACAAAAACAAGAGGCTTGTATAAGCATGGCCACGATGAACATTGAAAATTTGACCAATAGCAGCACGTCGGCAAACTCCACAGCCTAGAAATATTGAATACAAACGTTTAGAATAGTGCCAATTGTGTAAATTAAAATAAAATCTTAAAAAATTTTAGATTCAGTACTGTAATTAGAACAAATCCAGTGGCGCAAATAATTATATTGCTAAACGCTATTTGAAATAGTGAGACGTATGAGTAAATAGCATCTATTCTTTTAACCAGGTTTAATACTTTCAGGTGCTGCTTTATTACGAGATTCAATCTGTAATTTTTATTGGCACATCCGATGCAACAGTTCGAATACTCTTCGATGTACTCGTTCAACAAAGAGATGTGAGCACCGACATGGAAAATCTAGTGGGAGAACAAGAACTGCTAGAATAGTTGCTTGAAAGAAAGGGAAGAAATGCAGGAAAAAATAGATCTTTCCTTACCAAAGCTACAAAGAGACCTTTACTCATCGAATCGGAGATTATCATCATCCAGCCTTGGATACATTGAGTTAGATTGATTATTTCGAATATTGGAGATTGACGGTAATTGAACGGAAATACAGTTTGGAGCAAGCATTGCCTGTCTTCGGCGGCTTTATTCAAGTACTGCAAAATGAAATCTGGATAATACAGAAAACTTGCAACTGCGTACACGCCGAGGTCTATCGCACAAAAAGTGCGACCGTAACGAGCGAGTCTTATCCAGTCTTTCGGTAGCTGACTCTGACTCCATTCCACGCTTATTTCTTCCAGTATCTTGTAAATATGACTAACATTTAAACAAATTGCAATGGATTGATTTACATAAATATGTACTCGTTTAAATGTGCATTTTTGAGATTAGTTACTTTTTATTATATTTTTAAACTTAAATTGCTCGTTCATTCCGTTTTAATAACAGTGCATAGACAGTCAAAATAATAAAATCAATACTTATTTTGAACCTTTTATTTTTCCATAATATAATGAACTTAATAAGTATCAGTGATTCCGTAAAAATGTCGCTTAAAAGATCCATTAAATCTGGTAAATTTTTTCTTAATTGCATGGCGTGCAAGCATTGAAAAGGCAATAAAGTTATTAGCGGTGAAATCATTGATAAAGGACCAATTATATAGAAATCGTATGACCAAAGTCCAGCCAATTTCATAATATATTCCAACGGTTTACCGATTAATATTAGCATTTCACTGTTTGAAAATTACAAAAAATAGGGAACTTGACTATGAAAAAAACTGCTAAAGTAATACAGTTTCAAATGTAAAAAAAGTACAAATAATAAAGACAACACGGTTTTTATGAGGAAACTTTAGAAGATGTAACGAGAAAAATGGATTTAATACGTGGAGCTTCACTCTGAGAATAAAAATGCAAGCTTTGTTTTTGTCGAGTGTCCATGGTGATAGATTAAAGTTTAACTATTTAGGAGCTGAAAAAATGCGGTGCTGTACTTATAATCTTCTTCTTATTTTCTGCAAAATTCATTCATCCATTGTGCTTTTTATTTACTATTTTATTAGTTTATTCTATAAGAGTATTATTAAAACATTGAATGAATTAGTATCGCTACAGAATAAAATTTACTTGCTTAACAGTCTTGGTTCAATTTTCCTTCGCAAAACTTTGTTCGCTTGTACTCACACATTCTTTTTTTTCTATTTTTATATTTCTCATTTTTATTGTAATATGAGCCATCAGTGCACTAATTTTAAGTCTAAAATGTAATAAAAAAACAAAATATTAAACGGTAATAAAACTTTAAATATTTTTTATCGATGCGTCCTCTCGAAACAATATTATGCAATTTGTATTTTTTCCATTATAAAATATATTTAAATTTTCAGAAACTTTATTGCCGACGTACTAGTTTGACATTTGTCTTGAGAAGAGCAGCAGTAATTTAGATTTAAATAGATGAGGTAAAAGGGATGTTATTCCTAAATCATTTAAATAATTGAAATTTCGTAACAAGGACGTAAAAGTTTACAATCACTTGTGATCGATTTGCACGAGGGCGTGATCCCAGTATGTACATTTGGTAAATAAAATACAACTTTACCAAAGTTTTTTTGCAGTTTGTACATAATTAACGGTAAATTGTTGTACTTGAAAAACGATAAAACATAGTAGTGAATGTTAATTAATCGATCATTACTTCACATTTCATTAACGTAATTCTATTGTTGGGTAATATATTACTTATTATGGGTAATATATTATTAGACGATTGCCCAGTTATTCAAAGAACATTAAAACAAACAAACATTAAAATTCGACATTAAAACGAATCTACGAAAGGTAATAAATGAGATTAGAAAATCTTGGTCAGAAGAATCCATTCAGTGATTCTTTGCATATATTTGGTTGTTAAACTGCTTTACACTGAATCCAATCTGAAAAAAGATATTTTTTTACATGCACTTTGCTTACGATGTATACAATTAAATTAACGAAAGCATTTCATTTTAGATGAAAAAGCCATTGCCATTTGTTTATTGTCCTCGAATATATTTCAGTCAAAAGAATTGTTTGTGACGGGCGTGCGTTTGATTGAAAGAGTAAAGAAGAAATTGATCACCGACAACTTTATAATTCAATAAGTTTGCGCTGCGCTCTCTCTCTCTCTTTTTCGACGAGTGCAGATCTCAGCCCATTGTACTCGGCTTAATGCATCCTAATGACAGGGTAAGCGAAAGAAACAGTTGACCACGTGCCGTCTCAATGATGCTCGAAAATGATGAAAAATCGGTTTTCTTTGAGCGTTAATGGGTTAAGCTCAATAATTGCGGTCGATAGTAATATCCGGTATCTGCTTGAATGAATGTGTAAACGGAAACAATGCCACCTAATGTACAGTATCTCTCTTTTCAATGACGTAGCTTAGCTCCTTGATAGGTTAGCCTACCTTACTTATTAATCCTGTCGCAAGGGACGAAGGCACGGCTTTAAACGATAAGCTTTTCATTGCAACTTATATAGAAAAGATACGTTTTTTCAGTTTAAACAAGTATTTGCTCCGATGCAGCTTCTTTCTCCATGTTTCATTCGACATCTTCAAACCGACGCCTTCTTCCTGCTCCCTCGTCTGCTTTTGACACTTGTACAAACTTGGTTCTTTCCTTGCCGTATTCCCCCGTATATTTTAGCAACCCGCCGGACGTAAGAGTAACAGCCCGCTCTAAGCTTGCTGAATGCAAACGAAAAGAACAGAGTCGGATATTTATTCTGATTCTGTATTTCCTTCATCGTCCACTCTTCCTATTTACGTGCATACTCGCAGTAAATGATAAACTGCAGAGGCATAGCCTTTCCACAAAAACTATATCTCGAGATGCTTTTGTTGGGTAGGGTCAACGAACTGTGCGCGCACTTGATCATCCGCCTTTGACGCTTTTCGGAGAAGAGCAAGGGAGAAAGGGGTCGGGGGTCGAGGGGTACCAAGTTCTCCCAGGCTGACAGGAGAGTCAGGTTCAAGGACACGTGAGTCCTGGCTCCGACGGTCGATACAGCCACTACTTAAATAGATGCAATCAAAGGTAGCGAGACAAATAATCAGGGAGGGATGGAAGATATGAAATTTTACTTTTGAAAATTGCAGGCTATACTTTGCATCTATCTAACTTCTCGCTTCGCAAGACAGGCATAATACTTTACACCCTTGTGTAATCCTGAATTAGTCAGAGCGAAAATTACCATTTACTAACTTTATGCTTAAAGTTTAATGCCCTAAATGGATCACTTTTAATAAAAGCTGTTTTTTTACTGAACGACGCGAGACGTGGACAGTTACTTAATATATTTTATAAAAAAATATTAACTAAAACAATTGGTAGATTCGAAGACGCTGGATAATCGAGACTGGAAAGAGTCAGTGTGTATCGATAGCCCCTTGTCGTTCGGGTGGCCGTTGTACGATTCCGATTATCAGCACCTATTTTTTCATACGTCATTTAATAGAAATTTTTTCTGAAAAGCAGAGGAATATAATTCACTTTATCGTGCTGAAAAGTAAGAAACTCCTTTGATTTTTAAGAGTATTTATTACTCTACTGGTATAGATAAAAATATAGAGCTTAAAGTGCAAAGAAGTAAAAATGGATATTTACAGTAACACGTAGAGCTATAGAGGTAGAATTAAGGTCCTCTTTTCCTTTCCATTCTTCATCAGGGGTTCGCCAAGTCAGCGTTGTGTTGCCCCTCTATTATTTTTCTCATCTTCTACTTCCTTTTCGAACTAGCTTTAATCGGGTGGAATCCTTCAGTACACGCTGGATTGTGAATTTTTCACTGTCGGTACTACGGAAGCTCTTTCATAAAGTATTTCATCTAGTATTTAGCTAAAAAGAACTTTATAAGAAGAAACATTTTTTTCTCGTAAATTTTGGACAAAGATATACGCGATATTCGATTAAAGAAGCAAGTTTTCACAAACAGACTTGAAAATTTAAGAAAATCTTTAGAAAATTGTAGAAAACTTTACTATATGTATAAACTGCACATTTACGCGGTAAATTGTAGGATTATTGAATCAAAAGACTCGCGTTTATGAGATAATTATAAGATATCTTTAAAAAATTGTGAAAAGTGAGACAAACATTTTTTTAAGTATGAAAAAGTCAATTTAATGAATCTCAAAATTAAACTTTATTTTCGCATTACTACAGGAAGTGCATTAATGAAATATAGAATTATACATTTATTTGTGTTTAGTAAAAGAATAATGCAAAAATATTACGAAGCACGATTTAAAATTGAATTTAAAATTTCCTTCATATGAATATTTGGCTCCTGGGTTACCATATCACGCAAAAAATATTAATGAAGCCATCTGTAGAATGAATTGAGAAATCTTTGAGCTCGCCAATTCAATGAGCAAAACTTATATTACTTCGATTCCAAATTTAAGAGCTAATCAATTATTGTCTGATGCTCGTATTAATGATAAATAAGAAACCGAAGTTTTTATGATCTAATATAAAATCGAAAATTTATTTTCATTTAATTATAATAATTAATGTAATTCCATAATAACCGTCTCGAAAAGAAATCCTCGAAATGAGATGAGAGATGAGATGTCAAATGTTCACCAGCAATACAATATGATGCAACAGCCGATAGCGCAGCAATCATGTATGCTATGCATAATAATAACGTGAAAAACGTATCCTGTTTGCGCGTTGGATTTAAAAAAAAAAAACGAACACGCTGTGTTTTGTAGTTTCAATATAAAAATATTGTAACGGCGGTATTTTAACTTCGTCATTCGGTATCCGAGATTGTTTTAACTTTTGCCGGTGCTCAGTTAGCGCCGATTCTCGACCCGCGGAGGGTGGCTAGGTCCGCTGCGACTTCTAATTGATTGTTTAATTATACGCGGGATGTCCCAATTCTTTCAAGACATTCATATACATTTATTTCTGCTCAACTATTTACAAAACGGTGTTTTCGGCTCTAACGGTCATCGCAACCGACCCAAAATTAGTCCGCACGCGTTTCGCTACGGTATTTTATCCAAAAATGTTAATGTCTCGCACTCGTGTCGATTTATTAATTTTCTCTATATACGCTACGCGCGCTCTCGGGTTAGCGATTCGGCGGAGAGAGAGACGATGTCGATTTAACGAGTACTTATCGGTTGCTCCGACAAATGCTGAGGGTTTCGAAATCGGTTTGCTTATTACACCAGGTCGCTCTGCTCCACGGTTCCCTGCCTCTGCCAGATTAGTCTTCGCTGCTCTGGCTGGAGTCCAAGCGAGGAAAAAGGACTGCTGTCCTCTCGGCCTTCCCCCACTTCACATAATTTCTTCTAGTTTAAAAAAGTTATTTTTTGTTACATTGAAGTAGTAAAAATTGTGTAAAAAAACTGATTTTTTTTAAAAGACGCCAAATTTACAATTTTATAATTTTTTATGTTTTTATAGATTCATATAGAGTGCATCTAGGTTACTAATTGAAAACTTTTTGTTTTTTTTTTGTTTCAAATCACCCAAAAAAGTCTAGGAGTGTACGCCATTTTAGAAGTCGTGCGCGAATGTACTGCCGTAAGCACGATATCACGACGCCATTTTTTATTTTTTTTATAAATAAAAAATTGTTTTCTAAACTTTCAAACGTTACTAAAAACTTGTAAAAGTTTTGGAAAAAATAAATATTTTTATCATTTTAAAAAAAATTCATGAAAATCGCTTCATTTTGGTTCTTCTACAGGGATTGCCCCCCTTTACCACTTGAACCAATGCGTGTCCTCAAGCCATTTCAAATTAAATTTAAGTATAGTTTTATTGGCTTTAGATATAGAGTCTATTACGCCAGTGTTACAACAATTAATTTAATATTGAACGCACGCACGCATTTTTTAAATACATTAATCAAATAAGAGAGAGAGAAGAGAACTTCGCAACGCTTAGTTTTTAACCTAATATTATACATGTTTACACACTCGATTTGCCTGATAGGACTTTATTACAAACTCATGTCATGTAGAACTTTTTATCGATCGCAATTTTTTTTTCGAACAATCAGGATTCGAATCCGAGCCCACTTGGGCAGCGTTGCATCAAGCAATTAAGACTGACGCCTTAACCACTTGAGCCAACGCGTGCCCCCAAGCCATTTCAAATTTGCCTCTGAAAGTGGTGCCATCTATCTTTATTATAGCCAATTGCAATGCAAGTAATCGATCAGTTTCAGTTAACAGTTTACTCCACGGATAAATAGACCCTTAGGTTGTGCTGCCATCTGGATATTGTAATTAAAATCTTATAAATAAGAAAAAAAAACTTATATTTTTATCAAATAAAATTGCATCGACAAATGTAATATCAATGCTATTGGATAATATCAATTCACTGTGCGTAATATTAAGTAAAACATTTATACAATTTTCATACAAGGCTCACACGTTTACATCCATATGCAAAATCAATGCGACCTGAGACACGAAACTATATTTTCTAGTTGAGCGATGAACCTTCCGACTTGGCAACAGAACGAAAACGATCTAACTAGTAATAAATTGTATTTTCGATATTTAGTAATATAGGTACTTATTCAGCATGCTCTTTTATATCACACTTGTTAAGAATCAAGTTTTTTGTAATAAATTTCAAAATGACAGTCTATAAGAAGAATCTAAACGTCGCTGAAAGTTAAAATGTTCTAACTGAATGACATAAAAAGCGCTACACGCGATACTGAACAATGCTCTCTGGAAGGCTGCCAAACATTGTCTGCGCATCTTTCGTTTCTAGCTTTGTGCTTTGTGCGAAAAGCCGCGTAACTCGTCGAGTTCGTCGACCCGTCGCGAGAGGACCGCCCTCAGGCCGATATGCCTTTGGAGAAACATATCTGCGTGATGCAAGAGTCCGATTAATCGACGATTGACTTGTGTACCGCCGCAAGCCATTTTTTCGCCTAAGCAGAAGCTTATTTCGACATTTCAATAGAAATTTATTCATTCTCAGTTATTTAAAGAAACGGATTTTATTGACGCCTTCTGGACTTGATTAAACATTACTCTAATTATATTTTGACGATTTAGACATACTTTTGAAATTCGCCGCTCAATCAGTGGTACTCAATATAATTTAAAAGTCAGTATATTGCAATAGCTAGGATTGTAAACAAGTATTGTAAATTAGTGAAAGCAAAAGGTCAAAGAAAATAATGCTTCCCTCGTTCAAATTCTTGATTAAGGGGGTAGTCAGGTACTTTTGACCGTTTTAATCAATAATTTTTTTCTCACGCAATTTTTTATTTGAACTTTTG